>JNEV01001558.1:0-56276 GCA_000697495.1 Saksenaea oblongispora B3353 | reverse complement strand
GTTCCACACACGACCCAAAGATCGACCCGTTAGCCTATGAACCAAAAGCAATACTAGTTTTCTTCATGGCCAACAAAGATTACTCTCTCCGTTACCTAAAGGTGGTTAGGGCAGCAATCGCCTCTGTGTTCAAGGTAATACACCCGGAAAAACCACCAATCGCCGCACATACGCTACTACAAGGATTCTTCAAAGCAAAGAAAAAAACCGAAATAATCCTTCCCACGAAAGACAAATTAGAGACATGGGACGTTTCAATTCTCACAAATCACATTGAAGAACATTTCGCGGATCAAGCAACTCTCTCTTTGGATCGTCTACAGATCAAAACCATCATTTTAACAAGCATAGCGACGATGTGGCGTCCCCGATCGGACATTGGGACTTTGCTATTCCGAGATGTATCATTCTCTTTCCACCAAGCGAAACTCACGGGGGCTACCTTGCTCATACGCGCTCCGAAAGAAGCACAATCAAAACACTCGACACTGGTGATCATATCAAATGAGAAAATGTGCCCTGTTCGAACTCTTCACTTTTTTATCACAAAAACCAAACATCTACGGGAGCGATTGCCAAAAGACCACACTTTGTTCCTCGCTTTTCTGAAGGAACCATCGAAGACAAGATCGATCAGTCCAGTGACGGTAGCCGGGATAGTTCGCACAGCGATGAACGCCGCAGGCATAGACACAACTATTTTCTCGCCACACAGCATACGATCAGCCTCCAGCACAAAAGCCGTACAAATGGGACATAGCATCCAAGCCGTAAAAGCTCATGCAAATTGGTCGTTATCGTCCGATACCTTTGAAAGATTCTATTACAAACCCACGCATCAAGAGAGCAAAGGAGCTCAAATCGCAGAATCTATTTTTTCTTTTTCCTCGGAAAATAGTACCACATCGAAAGTCGGAGTGAAGTCAACCCAGGTTGGGATAGGAACGAAACGCAATCCTAAGGTTGACGGAACGAAGACTGGAGATGTGGTAGGACCCGCCCATTGGTTCAAAAAATTATTCCTCTGAACATACACACGATCTGAAAAAAACCCCCCCAAAAAAAAAAAAAAAAGAGAAAAAGAAAAAACACATCTTCGGCCGAATGCGCGAGCAAGGGCTGAAGGGAATAGATAGGAAATTCATTTATTTTATAAGTTATGAGAAATAAAGCGGGGTTAGAAGGCCTCCTACCACATCTCCAGTCTTCGTTCCGTCAACCTTAGGATTCTTGGCAGCGCAAATTTAATCCCCAGCCGACGCAAACTCATCCTATTGGTTAGCGCAAGGCTGCTATTGAAGCAGCGCAAAGTTACATGCATAAATCTATATTCTGTATCTGTTGTTTATGTACTACACGGCAATTGTCTGAAAGTTCACACAAACCATAATTTTCCTATTATGGTTTAGCTGATGACGCACATGATCATCGCAAAAGCCGTCACGGCGGATATTGACCAAATCGGGATAATAAAACTGTACTGGTGTGCAAGTGATTCGGACGTAGAACATGTAAAGAAATAGTATTTTGTAAGAACTAAGGATATATGTTATTTTTGTTTTCGGGACACTCTGGTTTCCAGGACACAAGCAACACCAGCTCTTTGTTTGATGATCACTCATGGACTAGTTTCGGTCGCCGCTTATTTTTTTTATGGAGCAAGACTTTTGCTACTCCTCTGTGTGGGTCAGTAACCCCAATTTCAGTAAGACCACGCGGTGAAAGCAAGTTTCTATAGAACCACGGGTGTCACTGTAAGCGCTAACGGCAGTAACGTGTACAGCCTCATTTTTTGTTACATTCGACCGGAAAAAAAAAACCGAAAAGTCTCAAATTCAGGTCCCCCTTCCCGAGTCTTGTGATGAGCAGAATCTACAAGCATAATTCAAACACCACATGCATCCACTTGCCAACGTTAACTTTTATCACCACTAAATTACCATTCTCAAGATCACCACGCAAACAATGAGCAAATCCACGTGGATGTCAAGTGAGTTCTATTTTGTAAAAGCTAACGATGGCGTTTACATTTCTTTTCGGATGGATACCTTTCCTTTTTACTTGCCTCCCTTTTTTTTACTGATATAAAAACGGATCATTCTTTCCTGACATTTCCTTTCTTTCCTTCTCTCTCTCCTTCTTTCTCTCTTTCTCTCTCTCTTTCTCTCTCTCTTTCTCTCTCTCTTTCTCTCTCTCCTTCTTTCTCTCTTTCTCTCTCTCTTTCTCTCTCTCTTTCTTCCTTTTTTTTTTTTTTTTTTTTTTTTTCAACAGGAACCATGTCAGCAAAAGGATGTGGTTATCTTTACTATGTGGTTTGCGTTACCTCTTTAGGTCAATTTTTCTTTGGATGTAAGTATAATAATATATCGGACCAGAACCCTTATTTCTCTTTTTTAAAATTTATTCAGTTGTGCATGGTGTCACGTCAAATGATGCCATCGGAAGCACTCCAGCATCCTGGATGCAGCAGACACTTTTGGTGTTCGAGATCGTATCACTTACCACAATCAATCCAACACGTTGGCTTATGAACAACATTGGCCGCCAGGCCACAGTATTAATCACGCTCTTTATCTTTCTCATTGGTGTTGTCCTCCAGAGCATATCGCCTACAATTGGAACTACTGGCCTTGGCTACATGCTTTATAGTACCGCCTTCAATTGTCTTGCTGTCGTGTTGCCGTACTATACTGCTGAACTTTGTCATGCTTACAACGTACGTTCTCACCTTCTTTATGCTTTCCAACTTAACATCCTCATTTATGTAGAAAGGGATGATTACCATGTTGGCCATGCTTCTTCACATGCTTGGATATACAGCATCGGATATAGCTTTCAATTCATCGACAGAGTACCCCTCTCAGATGCTTCTGATTGTGCAAAGCGCATTCGCCGTCCTGCTTGCCATCAACTCCTACTTCCTACCGGAATCACCGTATTTTCTGGTGACCAAACAGAACTATGAGGAAGCTAAGCAAGTTCTATCCAAAATCTACGGAAAGCCCCTTCAAGACAAAACAGTACAACAAGCATACCAGGTTATCTTAGAGTCGACGGACAACAAGGAAAATTTCAGCAAATCGTCATGGGAAAGTGTGTGCTTAAGACAAGTTAAAAATATCCTCTTCGCACTCCTCCCGCAAGCACTCGCTCATTTATCCAGCATAAACATTTTGCAGGTAATCTATGAACACTCACCTTTTTCCTGTTAGCTAATTAAGACATATCATTGTAGCATGCTGCGCCAAAGCCCTATACATATTTTTTAAGTCAACTGCAGCAACAGCAGAATTTCGCTTTCGGATGCGTTCTTTTAATTTGCCTTGCTATTGGTTTTTTTGTCTCCCTTTTGATTGCTGCCATGCTACTTGATCACTCCAATCGGCAGCCGAAATATACTTTTGCGGGCTGCACTGCAGTAGCATGGTTGGTAATCATTGCAGTTCTGAAAAATGTGGAACTTAGTTTTCTTATGATTCTGATGATTATTTCGCTTATGGTGGTATATATTTGCACCATTGGCTGTACTTGGGCCCATCTCGATGTCACCAGTCAGTTAGGTACAGTCTGCGTTTTTTCGTCGCAGCAAAAAACCCTAGTGCTGCCGATGATACCGCCAAACTGGTTGCGGGGTATAACTGTTTTCTACGTCGCATGGAACGCATTAGCTTCAGGTGCAGGTAAATTGAGCTACACATAAATTATAGAAATCACAACTCTTTGTAGTATATCTCGTCTTTACTTTGGCTCTTCAAGAGATTGCTGAATTTTCTGGCCACCATCACAACGCTAAGATCTTGAAATCAAAGCTACGAGATAATTAAGGAAATACTCTGCATTTGAAAGGTAAGCGGAGCACCGATGACTTCATTATCCTGATTTTTTTTTTTGCACTAGCACCTGCGTCATCTGTCCGAAGATTTTGAGTTATACGCGAATTGATATTCAGTATTCATTTGAACTATATATTTCTGTGCCATTTCTTTGTCGATTTTTTTATATGACATTCTTTTTATTTATATTTTTATTTGTTTATATTTCTTCATACGCCATTGTTCTTATTTATTTTTCCTGAAGTAATAATGGTAAAATAATTTAACATCCTTCTGTCAATAAACTTGGCAGTTATGCAAACATGATCTTAATACGGGTTTATCCCTCGGGGACCGAAGTTCGATTATTATAGGTTTTTCTAGAACCATTCCAATAATACCGGCTAATTGTGCTCTGCGATATTTCTATAAAAGCTAAACGTCCAGATCGCCGGTAGTTGAATTTGTGTAGGTCATCAGACCCACATACCAAACAAAAAACGTCACAACGATGGAAGGTTATACCAGAAAGATATGGAGCATAGCACCACTTGCCGGAAAACGAAACAAAAGAATCAAGAAGAAAACGGAAAAACGAAAATAAAAAAAGAAAAATGACGATTAAAGAGGATCCCTTCATGGAAAGCCTGCCTACAAGGGACGGTTACCGTGACTTCTACTATCCGGGACCATGAAAGTCTGCCTTGATCGGATCAATCTGCTGACAGTTTCAACGATAATGGCAGACAAACTTGAGGAAATGCAGAAGAAGGCACAATGGAAACAAACATCCACCAATGATCTGAATATCATATACACAGAATAAAGCGATGGCAACCATAATGCAAACAGACTGAATTTATACGTAGAACATGCAGTACACATAAAGGCTGTTTTAAATTGCGTATCATAGAATACGAATAAATGATGTACTTGCTGATGATGGCGAAAGCTTGCTAGTGGATAATAGAGATGACAGTCCTCCAGGAGGAAAGTCTTCCTCATCGGCGGTAAGAAGGGCATTGATCGAGGCATGTATACCATTAGCATTGAAGAAGATCGGGCCGAATGCTCCGACAGAGATTGCTTGTTTCGCTTTTAAGAAACGTGTGAAGCGATTTGTTTGTGCCACGTACACGTCACAAAGAAATCGATTGGTCAAGATTAGTGATTGATTAAATGAATCAGTCAACGTGTAACTGCTCTTTGCAGTATTGTATATATATATATCAGGAACACACCGTAACCAATAAAAATCTTCCTCTTTCTTGTCTATCGATTGTAAAAGTTCAGAAATAACCATAGTGTCACCAATTGGCAATGAAGTCATCTTTGTACGCAGTTTCAGTTTTTTCCAAAATCGATGTCAATAGAGGACTACAAAAATGGAAATAACGCTAGTCAATTTGAAATAGTAACCAATAATTTGCATCGCTAGACACTACGGGAGATTATCTCAACTGTCTCAAGGTCTTTGAAGTTTCTATACAAAATCTTGGATTAATCTTGATAAAACTTACAAAAGGGAGAAAATTAAAGATCTTTTACTGTAGTGAGAGAGAAAGGTGTTTCCTGTACCGATGATGATCGATGCTTTTCAGCTTCATCCAATATTCTGATAGGAGGCCATTGACATTTAACACTGATATACTACCCAATGTAGAGCCCACTTTTGTATTTGTTCAATAAATTTTCGATTCAGACCCTGGATGGTATCACCTTCTCCAATTACGTGGGAAGATGGATAGTGGCTGGTGTTTGCAATATAGGTCAGGTGAATTGACATATTAGCATCCCCGGACAATGCCACCCAAGACGGTCAAGGAACACAACGTCCTTAATCGTGATACTATTTGGGATTAAATGTCGGACCTATCATAAACACCTCCTCAGGCTTGCTCTCATCAACTGGTTGCTTCATCACTCTTTTCTCTTTTTATTACTCCGCTTTTCCCTTTTTTACCACTCCATTCACTCTCACTTTCTTTTTTTCCCAACAATAATAATGTACAGAGCTATGCGTGGGTTCATAAGAAGAAAAAAATTAAAAAAGCAAAAACGACTACTTGAGCCGAAAATGCAATAACTGATGATGATGAACAGCGACGTAAGCTTTTTTTTTTTTTTTTTGCGTCAAGTCATGCGTCTGACTTGTATTCTTTTAAAGCTTTCAAGCGGCAAAAACGAGGGAAAGGCCGGCAAGACGAAAAAAAGGATGAAAAGTAAGTATTTCGGAAATCTACTGAAAAGGGCTGAGTTCCATGGACTCAATCATGGTCACTGTTAGAGAGGCATTCGCGAGCCAGGTCTGTAGTACGTGTGGGTCACCAGGCATGGAGAATGTAGAGGTCGACGATTCAAAATTGCGTGGCGCAGTAGTCTGCAACGACTGCTCACGCATTTGGCCAAGAGATATCAATGCCGGTCGAAATATTCACGCCTTGGCAATGCTGTCAATGCTGGCCGGCCATACACCCAACTCACGTCCACATGCCCTATCTGTGAAGTTCGAACGACAAAATTTTTTTTTCCTTTGCGACATCTATTTTTCGAAAAAACAGTAACTGAGTCTTCCCTTTATTGATAATATACAACAGATTTAACGTTCAGTAAACCATCAGCGTTTTAAAAAATGATAACAGTACTTGGTAATTCGCAAACAGTATAGTAAATAATAATAAAGAAAAAAAGAAAAAAAAGAAGGAACTAGGTAGACGGCTTTGGGTCATTGCCTTTTTTAGGCCGCAGGTTTCTCAACCAGGAAGAAATACATTGGAGTGAAGATACCCATTTCTCCTCCTCGAACAAGATCATCGGCGGCGTCGTTTAACAACTGTGAAGTTTCTAAAACACCAGGTGGTACGACGTTGAATTTGCTCAGTCCTGTCAGCAAAGTATGGGTGTAGAATCGGCCCCAAGGTGATCGTAGCCAACCTCGTAACCCTTCGGGCCGCTTAAGAGAATTGAACCATGGCACAGTCGCGTCATCGACAAAAGCCACGTCCTGCTCCTCAATTACCTTGAACCCAACCGACTTGGCAGCTGCAAGACAAGCTTCCGTGCTGTACAGCTTGGAAATGGAGTTACCCTCTTCAATACCCCGAATCACCTTGGCCTGCGTTTTGTCATTCGCATCGTACTGATCAGTCGTACACCATTCGTAGCATGCGAACCGTCCTCCAGGCTTAAGCACTCGATAGATCTCTGCATAGACCATTTCCAACTTGGGAGCATGAACAGTAGCTTCAACAGAAAACACAGCATCAAACACAGCATCATCAATGGGCATGCGTGTGAAATCGCCCTTTACGAAGTCAGTGTAAGGTGTAAGGCCATACTTGACTGAATAAGCTTGACACCGCTCAATTTGATATGCGTTATTGTTGATGCCCGTGACATGCGCCCCACCAGACGCCTTCACAACTTCACGTAGAGGCCCACCTGTGATCATTGGTTTTTCCCCTTCGTTCAGCACTTTCTCATTCTCTTTTGTCTTCCTTTCTCACTTACCGACACCACAGCCGACATCCTGTAGGAAAATGTGAGATGACTCAGCTATCGGATGATCATCAGATAACTTACCAGTACATGCATACCTTTCTTCAGACCCAGCTTCAATGCCAGGAAGCTTTCATGGCGCTTGATATTTTCCTCAAACGTATCACCTAGACAAAGGTTTTAAACGAAAAGGAATATACAGCTAGATACATACCCTTGTATAACTTAGCAAAGTGAAACGATTGACCCCAACCTAAGAGCAGTGAAATGAGTCTAAAGATGTAGATGAAAGATAAAGGATGATCTTTACCATACTCGTAGAAGTCGGTGACAAGGTCGTAGAACGAGTTTGTCATGTTTTGAGCTTGTTCACGCCGGTGCT
The DNA here is from genome assembly GCA_000697495.1 of Saksenaea oblongispora B3353. Taxonomy (NCBI): domain Eukaryota; kingdom Fungi; phylum Mucoromycota; class Mucoromycetes; order Mucorales; family Saksenaeaceae; genus Saksenaea; species Saksenaea oblongispora. The sequence continues at coordinate 48,584 of JNEV01001558.1, read as the reverse complement.
CCACGGCGTTATCCTGTTCCTTGTCATTTCTCCAGTTGCTGTAATAAGATTCAGCAGCTTTCTTGTTGAGACTAGAGTCCTTTTGGGTCACTTTCTTGAAAAATCCGGCTTCTTCCAGAACCAGATTTCCATGTAATTGTTTCATCGACTGAATCTCTTCTGCACTGGTTAAGGACATGATAGCGAAATGCAAGGAAAAGGAGAAAAAGGGTGCTAGAACAGAAGAAGGATTCAAAATAAAGCGTCGCTTTAAATAACTGTTTTGGTCCGGAGATCAAAGCATCCCAGTCAAAAGGGATATGTCGATCCACTCTAAAAAGAAAAATGTAACCATAAAGGGAATGGCACGGCAAAAAATTTACTACAACCTTGGTATTTTTCCCTAGTGATGCTCATTTGCTGACCCTTTTCGGCCTCTTCGGATGAATTCTCGCCGGTACCGGGTAGAATATTTCTAATCTGATCATTGCACTTTCTTTTGCCGCCCATCTATCAAGCTACTTTACAAGTATATAAACCGGTAGAAGAAGCAAGCAAAATGCATCACGTTTCAAGATGCAAGTCATGATACTGATACAAATGGTTTCATTGTACATGGGTAAAAATCGTCTTTTTCTAAATGCCGGTGGCACTTCACCAAAATGTCAGGCACCGTTCTCGTCTCTTTCTCCTTGCCTCACCCTCTCTCTTTCTTCAATAGATTAGTACTTAAATGGAATACTTTCAGAAGCAAATGAATACGGTGCTTAACGGACGCTATCGCAGCAATCCGAAGAACCGGGCCATTATTTGCTGTGCCTGCGCATGACCTGCAACCTAAGGCACACACACACATTCAATTGTGCTACAGCTGCGATCAGCAAAATACATTATTCAACCAAAATAGAGATTTTTTGCTGTAAGTGGTAGCCATAATAAAATTGGAAAAACAGTTTTTATCTCTGCAATGTGTGAAAAAAGTCATCATCTTGGTATAAGGCGGGGAAATACGTTTGCATGGGTAAGATTTACCCGTTGCCTATCCTTCATTGCTTGCAAGTAGCTCAGCTATTGGCTTTCTTTAATGCACCGCCTTTTTCGCTGATTAAACTCCAGCAGCGAAATAGGTAACCAACAACCCTTTTGCCCGGTTCCAGCTTTTTCTGTCTTCTCACAGACTGGTTTTCTGTCAACTGCATTGTGGTCACACACCTCCAGCTATCAGATAACTTATACACATGCAAATGGAAGAATCATTCTTCCCATTACATTCTTATGGCCCCTGTCCCTCATAGAAAACAAAAAACGACTATGGACTTGTAAGGAAATATTGTTCGGCAGCACGAGCGTCGTCAGATCCATCCAGAAGTACGACATAGACCCAAAACGACAGCATACTAGTACTACTCTACGAGCTAAGAATCATCATAGCAGAGCAATTGATTTAGGGCAGGCCCCAACACTTCAGCTTCTGCAACCCAAACCATCTACTGACACCTCCCCTGTCCTGGAACAGATTCACAGAACTAAGCGTGTCATTGTCACTTGGATTTCGGGTGCTTTCGGAATCGGCCACTCAACTCCCCCACGCACACACATGAGAATAGCGAAGTCGGGCCAAGGTACGGTCTATCATCGATTACCTTTTATTCAATCCAGTCAAAAGAAATGGCACGTGTGTAGGTGTATGTGTGCAACTGCCACGCGTTCGAAAAAAGAAAAAATTACAAGATTTCGATAATCGGTTTAAAGCAGCCACAGTGTCCTTTTTTTTTCTGTAGTCTTAAAAAATCATCGTAGCACCACCGCTCTGTTAAATGTATGAAATGCAATTTAACGGAACATTCGAATGGGAGTCTAACTCAATTGTGAACCTACCTCAATGGCCTCCATTTCAGCTTCGGAAAGCAATGTGCGTCGGAAACGAGGGGGCAATTGTCCATGTTCCATAGCAGTGGACTTGGACTGAACGACTGGTGAAGGTGCTTCGGGTTTAGCAACATGCTTTTGAAGGTTGGGTGGTGTTAACGGGTGTGGTCCATTATGATGATTGACGTCTAGGACGGGCATGAGGTTGGGAACGTAAGAAACAAAAGTTATATAAGTAACTCACCTTGCCAGAGCTTCTTTCTCGAGCCAATGAAACGAATCAGAGGTCTGTGAGCTGCGCGCAGAGTTGCTGAAGGTTGCATTTTTTTTTAGGAAAGAAAGAAAACACGGGAAGAGGCTACAAAAAAATCTTCCCCGCTTTTTTTTCTTGTTGCAGACCGGCATTTCAAACTTGATGACGTTACGATCCTATCTTTTTTTTGATAAGGATTGAAGGATTGATGCCGTCCAGGCTACAAGTTCGTCAGCGAACGTGCTCATCAACGTCACCTATGCACGTATGAAATGAAAGGAGCCCTTGGGAATCATTAGAAGAAGGCAACCTGCTAATTGTAATTATTCCAAGGTTAATCGTTACTCCTTAGGCACCCCAATTGTTGATCTGTTTGATTTATCATAAACAGAGATTCCGTTTTTGTATGAACAATAGTCCTCATGCGTTCACCATTCTCGGCGTTTCGCCGGATGCGCATTCGTGGCGTTCTAAGAAAACAGCCATCGTGAGAATGCGCGTACAATCGGTCCTCCGCCTTTTCTTTCTCTTAGCATGTTCTCGAGTACAATCGAAGCGTGTGTATTTCTCGCGTCCCTGCGCATTTTCGTAGTGTCCCTTTACCCCTTCCGCGAGATAGACAGGTGCTTGAGATAGAAGATTCACTATATGCGAATGGCAAATGAAAGATCGAAATCCAGATCCGTTTCAGCAAACCCTTATCTCCTTTGAAGAAACAGGGTACAATCTTGTCCAAATGAGGTGTCGTGCGCTTACCGATCTGATATGTTCTTCCCACAGCTCTTGTCGCACAAAAAAATGGGCACGGAAAACCATGTCTTTTCCGGAGCCCGACTTTCCTTCTTCCTACCCACATTGCACAATCGACATGAGCATTCAGTTTCGGGTTTTTCTTTCTTGTTACAAAGATGGCATGACCATAGTTCTGATGAGCACTGAAAACCTGAGTTTATGGACTACACCCTGGACCTGTTGACGAAAGGACTGCTTTACAGGCGGTCTGAGGGGCTGGACGGATCCGGGCTGCCCTCTATGGGATTGTGAGGACACAGTGTAAGATGTCATTGAAGAAGTCCTATTTCCCAGCTGTCGGAGGAAGAACGAGGCGCATGAAGCCTGGCCGGAGAACGGCTCATCCGCCGCGCTCACAGCGTCCAAAGCACATGCAAATTCTGCCTGAAATTTAATAGTGTAGCCTGAGTGTGGCATAGGTTGTATAGAGGATCTACGTTTATGCACTGCCACAATGTGCAAAGTCATTGCCGGCTATCAACCCCCAACAGAGACATAGATATAAACCCCAGAGTCAGAATTACTCTTCGGGAATGACTAATCAGCAAATAAGAATAACAGACGCGTAACTGTCTCTCTTACAACCTATATGCTTTTTTGTTGGTGTAACAATTACCACGAATCCCGCTTTGTGAACCCGAGTCGTTCGATGACAATGGGCCGTGGTACAGCGTTCTGTTGGCTGGTATAGGAATGCTTAAAAGTATTATATATCGAGTTTTATTAGCGTAGTCTCGTGGATAGGTCATCTTTTTGTAGTATTTACAGTTCACACGTTTCAACAGTACTTTTGGATGACAAAAACAAATAGCAGGTAACCATGTGCGCTTGGGAATCGTTTTCTCCGGCTCGGGACTGCATAATTGAGTCTCCATTTTTTTTTTTCAATACAATTGTTCAACAGCAGATCCTTTCCTTTTGTTTTTTCTTCTTCCATTTTTTTTGTGGGAGGCTCTTGAAGAGTCATCAACCAACGTTCATGAAGCAATAGATGAATCCCGAGGAGATTGCCCAAGTAACAAACTGAGTTGCTGATTGTCCTCGTCTTTAAAACTTAAAATTTTTTAGCCGTCTTTGGGTCATTCTACATCGTCCAGGGCAGCATTCCATGTAGAGGATACCAGTATCAATGACAAGCATGCACCTTTTCATGGGAAACCAGAAACTCGAAAATCGACTGATTCGTTAGACTATGATAGTCATACCAGCCTGCTCTACCGACTATCTCTGCGTGATAACGAGCACTACACCAAGAAACATGCTATGGTAGATCAGAAAGTAATTTATCTTGCTTGTGACATGCTATTTATCTCCGTGTTCATAGCCTACAGGATCCCAATCAACTCCTGCCAGACCTTTTTACTCAGCAGCCCAGCGAGCCCAATTTCTTCGAGACATGAAGCAAGCAAGAGAAGAGTTGACACGATTCCGCGAGGATATCAATCATCTGTCAAGGCAAATAAAGGGGGTGGCCAGCGACATTGTAAGTGAGAAATGAAAAAGGGAAAGTGTATCTGATTTCAACGCTTTAGAAGGAGTCAACCGCGCGTATTTGTATAGATACAGAAAGATTAAGTACGAGCGAATGAAAGGAAACAAAACTGGACGCTAACGATTGTGCTTCTTAGTGGAGATTGAACGTGATTTGACAGCAACGCAGGAAGTGAATGTCAATTTACAAGTTCGTTTGGAGAATGCGGTCAAATCGCAGAAAGAATCGGATGTATTTGCTACGCAAGCGATCCGAACGATTTACTCCAATTTGACAACGGTACGCATCGTTTCGTTCTGTGTTCACATCATCTTACCCATCACACAGGTCGTTCAAGGAAATAACAAGCTCCAAGGCAGGTTGGCGTCCATTGCAAGCCATCAGCGCGAGCATGAAGGCAACCTGTACAATGCAGCCCAGCGGATCCAGGAGTACAGCGAGATGCTGGAACATGCTCAAGGAACGATTCACATGCTCCAAGAACCGCGGATGATACGGATAACAAGACCGCAGGAGGATGATCTTAGTATGTTGTCTGTTGCCAATAGCTCTCGTCGGACGAGTGAAACGTCCTCCTTTTACATCCCGGAAGAGGAAGGCATGGAGATCTATGCGAAGGAATCGGAAATGACCGACCCATCGCCCGGCTTGCTGTCACCCAAAGCAGCCGAATTGTACAGGTACCGGTTTATCCATCGACGTATCTCCCTTCCTCCGAGAGCTCCTCCGTCAGAATGGGGGGATTACCGGCTGGAACAGCAATTTGGTCCACCCCAGCAGGATCTGAGAGTATTTGTGAACAAGCCGGAACGCCGTAGCTCTGTTTTAGACACACGAACAACAGAAAAGATGGACATTTTGTAATTCGCCTTGTAGTTATAAACCCTTCCCCAACAGCTTACGTTTTTTTTCTGTGTGTTTTGTATTTGTACAAAGAACATAAAGACTTTGTCTTTTTTAACAGTCGACCTTTTCCTTTTTTTTTTTCTTTGCCTTCGTACACGATTAGAATGAGTACCAGTACAGCACCTATCTTCATTGCCGTCCATGTCGGTGCAGGTAGGTCGGCATTCATTCTTGCCATCATCGCAGAGCGAAATGACAAGGAAAGGATAGGCTATTTGTCAAAGGCAAAAGAATCACAGTACCGATCTGTTTGCGCAAGGTAGCAAAGACCACCATAAAAAGCGGAAGTAACGTGTCGTTGCATAGAGCTTGCGAACATGCCGTGGCATTACTTCGAAAAGGAACGCGAGCTGTCGATGTCGTAGCTCAGGCCATCGCTATACTCGAGGTAAGACTCGACAGAACACGAAAAGTTTATTTTACTGACTCGCAAAAAAAAAAAAAAAAAAAGGACGACCCAGTTACCAATGCAGGTAGATCGTGTGGCCACACCTTTGCACTAACAACAGCTACAAAACAAAAATAAGGTTACGGGTCGAATTTGACCATGAATGCTACGGTGGAATGCGATGCCAGCTTAATGGATGGACGCGATGGTAGTTTTGGCGCAGTCGGGGCTGTGAGTGGACTGAAGAACCCGATTCTGGTCACCAAGGAGATGATCCACGAAAATCAGAAAGGACTGCTGTTGTTGGGTCGGATACCTCCCATGTAAAGGAAATAGTATCACCTTCGGCATTTACCGTTTTTTTCTTTCTAGGTTTCTCGCTGGCCCAGGTGCCAAAGCGTGGGCAAAAGAACATGGTTTAGCCGTGCTGGAGAAAGAGCACGAGCTGTTGTCCCGTAAAGCGCACTGCGAATGAAAAGCAGTAGCAGTAACCGTTTGGAGTAGAGGAAGCCATTGAAACGTACGCAAATCACAAATGTCGACTGGAGGCGGCTGAAGGTTCCATTGACTATGGACATGATACGGTGGGAGCCATCTGTGTCGATGCCAATGGAAACGTCGCTGCGGGTGTGAGTAGTGGCGGCATTTCTCTAAAATCTCCTGGACGTGTTGGCGAGGTCTGTTAAAGCAATTTGTATCGACTGTGGATTGTAACGCACCTTGTTTGTGAAACCTAGGCCGCCATGTATGGCAGTGGTTGCTGGGCACAAAATCGAACAAACACATCAGCAGGCATTGCATGCAGTACATCAGGTAACAAACGAAAAACGCTTTATAGGACGCTGTACTAACGAACGAACGCGGAATGGCAGGCACAGGTGAACAGATCATGCGAACCATGCTGACATCGCAATGCGTCCGCAGTCTGTCACAAGAAGATGATATGCAGCACGCGATCACAAAGACGATCAAATCCGAATTTCTGAGTACGTCGATCTCTTCGGAAAGGGACAAAGTTAAAACAGCTGTTCTTACAGATTCACCTTACCTTGAAATGTACGACGAAAAATCCGTTGGCATAATCGCCCTTCGCGTAGACGATGCAAAGAGTAAGCGCCGACCCTTTCAGTCTGTCGTGCGTTCTCACTGTCTGTTGTTAGGGATTGAGTTTTGGTATGCACATGTTACAGAGAGTATGGTACGTACGCTGCTATGCGCTTGGCTGTACATTGTTTCTAAGACATATCCAGGGTATTGGCTGCATGTCTGGGACGTCGAAATGTCCAAAGGTGATTTGGTCTAGCTGCTACGGGTATGCTGACATCTGTTTTAGACGTTTGTTTCTCGAAAACGAAAGCAGGAAACGATTACATCCGCTGGTTGGCTTGTTAAGTAGAACGTTTCGCTATCAATAAAAAGCTAGGAGGGCCGCCCCGGCCTAAATGCGTTTAATTAAAAGAAGTTCTACACCTTAGTATACAATGATTATAGCTTAAGTACGGCTAAAATTTTACTACACATATTCTTATACTGCCATGAGTCGCCGCCAACCCGTCTAAACTGAATCCCATGCATGCCTAGAAGCCATGGCACCTTGACGATGTAGATTTCAAAGCGGACAACGAGATCTGGCACTGCTACCGGCATATTTGCCCGCTGTATGGTTTCGTCTAGTCCTCCCACTTCTTCTTCTTCGTCTTCATCACCAAGGACGACACGGTTCTTGTTAATGCTGGGCAGATAGACACATTCAAAGCGTCCTTTACTTTCCCTCCATTTCAACCCGATGTGTTCCAGGATACGGATCAGGTCAGCGCGGATCACAGACGGATGTTTGGTAGAGGTTGTTGAAACAGAGAACAACCCTTTGAGGAAAACAGGACGGATGGTTTCATCGGCTGTCCCTGCAGAGGAAGAAGAAGAGCCGCTAGGAAGATCAGAAGGAAAGATGTGTTCCTGCAGACGAAGATCGCCATTGACGGTGCTTTGACGCAAACGTCGTGGCATAGTGACTCCGTAGGCAGTCTCAGCCATACCAGAGATAGTAGCAGCAGCAGTGCTTGCCCGTACATGACGGCGGCCAGACATTGTGTTGGTTATCAGCTGGTTCTCGTCAACCAGGCAGGTCGAGTCGGTTCCCAGCGGGTTGACAATCTCCGACTGCATCGTGGGAGGCGCTTCGCGCACCGCCAGTTGATCCACGCCGACGCTTTTGTTGCGAGCGTGGCCTCTTCTCCCTGACCTGCTAGGTTGGTTGTCAGTGGCATGACGGGAAAGTACCTGGCTAAGGCGTCGAAAGACATTTGCTTCTCGTTTGGGGGACGTGTCCTCTTCGTCCGCCGGCCGACTCGACGAACGGGGATGGAATAGCTTTTGGAAGCCCATCTCCAGGAAGCGCGAACGGTCGGCTTGGAGGATCCGGCCATCCTCGCCAATACGTATGTTCGTCTTGCCTTTGGTATCATAGGCAACGCCAGGTACACCTTCAGCTGATGCATCTGGGAATACCTTGGTAGAGGCAAGGGTTGGTTCTTGGCCTGACAGGCACGAGGAAACGCTGGAGGCCACGTCGTCAGTCTGTTCAGAACTAAGACGGCCCTCTCGTTGCATCCTTTCTTGGACGAGGTAGTAAATAGACACGAGAGGGTGGTATGCTGCAGGTATCGTTTGTGGGTCATCCTTCGGAATATAGTAGGTTTTTTTCCTTAAAAGAGATGTATGATGATGGTGATGATGATGATGATGATGCATGTGTTGGGTGCCTGGCAGCCGTCGATCAAGAACCTTTGCCGAAGCTTGGTATTCTGGTGAGGTGATAATTTCTTCCAGCTGTTCTTTGATCTGCTCTTCCGTGCCAAACTCGAACCCGGTCATTCCTCGTACGACGTCCATGTTGATCGGTAGAGATAGCGGCGTCCGTTCTGGGAGATAGTTGTCTGCAGGGCCGCTCTGTCCTCGGTTCATCCAAGGATGCACCAGGATTTCCGACATCGTTGCCCGCTGTGCTGGATTCGTCAGAAGCATCCTTCCCAAGAGGTTTTTGCAGTCTAATCAAGAGTTTGAATTCACTGGTCTCTCCATTAGGGACGGTCGATTGAACCTGAGCTCAAAAGTGTCGGATACTCAACCACGCCTCGCTTGACTTTCTCGTGCAGAGAGGCCATGTCCGGATCGTCAAATGGGACTTTGCCGCACACCAGGACATAGAGAACGACGCCGAAACTCCAGACATCCACCTCGGGACCGGTGTACTTTTTGGCATTCAGTAGTTCTGGTGCCGCAAAATAGAGCGATCCGCAGAATGTGGATAAATGCGATCGAGGTGAAAACAGATTCGAGAGACCAAAATCAATAATTTTGACTTGGCCAGAACGAGAAATCAGGATGTTTTCTACTTTGAGATCTTGTTTCCTTTTTGTTAAGTGCTTCTTTGCTTTTTTTTTTTTTTTCACTGCTTACCTCGGTGAACGATCGAATTTCTATGGCAATAATCTAAACACAAACAAACAATTTAGCTACAAAACAAGCAGCCTCTTTTTTTTTTTTTTACCCAAAGCACTTGCTATTTGGCGTGCGAACCGTCGTGCGTGTTTTTCCTTTAGTCTTCCATGCGAGATGATGTAGTCAAGCATCTGTCCCCCATCCACATATTCCATGAATAGGTAATAGTACGAGTCCAAAACCACCATTTCTTTTAAACTGACAATATGAGGGTGACTTAACAACAGCATAATGCTCGCTTCTCGGATCGTACGGATTTCTCGATTTTCCTCATCGCATTCCTTTCGACGTCTTTCATGTCGTGGGACAATTTTAACGGCAAGCTGTTGTCAAAGGAAGAAGAGAAAAAAAAAAATCAGACCTTCTTGTTCTCCTCGTTCACTTGTTGCTTCGGCTTTCCGCCGTCTGACCCCCTTCCACCCCTTTTTTCTAACTTCTCCAGATTTAGCAGGTAAGTTACCTGGTCACTTGTTAGGTTGTGTGCAGCCAACTTGACCTTGCCTACAGAACCTGAACCTAACGTGGTCGCTAGCGTATAGTTTCCAATAACTTTTCGAGGCTTCGTTAACGCCCGTTTTCGTCGTCCGCTGTAAGGCGATTCTTTTTGAAAGCCGACGTAGACTGGGTTATCCGAGGGCTCGATGCGAGAGGCAGTCATGTCAAGCAGTGAAGGAATTTGTTCTTTATCGAATGTAGCAACGACATCGCTCTCAGTGGTGGTGGTGCGGTTAGGCCGATGACTGGCAGCTCTGTGCAAAGGTGTCATGCGGTTGTGGAGTTTGAAAAGAAAAAAAGGTTACAAGAACAGAAAGAGAAAGAGATAGAGAGTTTTAGAAAGGAAATTTAGGTTAAAAGGTGGGGCAAAACCCATGACGTATTCTTTATACCAGATGTACAGTTGTTGTTTTTGATTGTGCATCAGGCTCTCGACAGTAAGGCGGCGAGAACGCCTCTTTCTTTTTCTGTTTCTTTTCTTGTTTGTGTCACCTCTTCCACAACTGCATGACTATCTCCATCCTTCTTGTCTTCGTCTCGGGATAGGTCACTGCATTGCCTTTTACAGAAGCACAAACAGTTCCAATTTGGGAATTTTCAAAGCCATAGCGAAAGAGGAATGTAAGACATGTTTTGTCTTGGTCGCAAACAGCCCATTGTCATGGGGGGGTTGCATCGGCAGCGATCAGAAACCTTGGGCCGTCTTGCCTCGGACTCACTCTCTCGCAACGATCAGACTTGAAACATCTGCAGTGATGTATAGCCACAGCCTTCGTGTAGGGCGCGCCTCAGTCTGTTTTGATGTGCATGACACATCACGTCGATGGATGAAGGAGGAAGACAGCAGAGAGAGAGACAACGTGTGTATGTGTGGGTGTGTGTCCGTTAGGAAGATAGGAAATTATTTTGAAGTATCTAGGACAGATGTATCGATAGAAGAGCAAAACAAACAAAGACTAGTAATAATAACAACAATAAGAGAAGGATCTACTACTTCAATTTCTGATCACGCTCGTAAATCCAATTCAATTCGATAATTTCACGCCACAGGCCGCAGTCGGTACCAAAGGTGTTTGCGATGGCGTCCCGGGAAATATCAATCCATGTGCGGACGCCGTTGGCATAGATCCTTTCCAGACGCTTGCCGAGACCAACCAATTCCAGCTGCACGAGAGAGTTCCAGCTCGCTCTTGCCAGAACAACGCTGCAGTACGTCATTATCGGATGGAGAGGAGAGTAGATGATACGGTAGATAGCGTGTAGGTACATGACACACCGGGAGGCCTCAACCCAGTTGCCCTGCGACATTCTGAGAACCAGCAATCTTTGTGCGGCTCGAATATAGTTCAGCGAGAAGGCAGGCGGTGCGTCCGGCAGGATCATAAGAGAGCGAGCGGCGGGCAGCGCGCGTCTTGCAAAGGCGGCGCGATCGTCCTTTCCATGGGGAAAGGATTGGCCGTTCGTCAAATGGCGATGGTCTATAACGGGGATATAAATATTCGGTGTTAATGTAAGACCGACGTAGTGTGTGAAATTGGGGGCATCGAGGGTCGGAATGGGATCGGCGATGGCATTGGACCATTTCTTGACGGTCTGCAACACGTTCCAAGTTTTCATCTGCCGCTCGATTTCTTGGGTAGCTTCCTCTTCAGTGATGCCAAGAGATTCGCCCCGCTCAAAGAGTTCGTCAATCACAGCATAGTCACCTGTGCAACGGGAACAACAACAAACAAAGGTCGGTCCGAACCGCTTGCGTAGGGCCTCCTCCCGCTGTTGCTTGGTTGCGATGAGATCGATGTAGTTAATGGTGATCGGTTCGCCGGGGGAAATATCTTCCAGAGCGACCAGGATCTGAGTATCCTTTTTATAGACTACAGCAGCATTGGGACGACAGGAATGACGAACATAGAGCGAAGTAAGAGGATAAACACCAATGGCTACAGGATCAACATTTTGATCATTTTCAAAAACTTGAAAGGTAGCCATCTGTGCTTGTTGCGATAGCAAACACATGTCTTCCAAGGTAAAATGGCAATCAAAGGGTTTAAGACTTTGAATGACTAAAGACTCGATCGAGTCATTTGTACAACGGTACATGGGCGGAGTGTGTGCCTGGAGTGCCTGAATCGACAACGGAAGGTGGGGCGGAGAATGCGATTTTTGCTTATTCAGACGATACTGGCTGTGAAGGGTCAGAGCCAAACGCTCAAGCAACCATCGGTCCGCATCCACCTCTGCATAAGTATCTGCTTCTTGTGGTTCACATAGAACGCGATGAAAATGCAACCAAGCATTGCGGAAGCATTCGTTACTACAAAAATAAGCGGACCGGCATCGGGAACAGCATTGAAGAGAAGCCTTCCGAAGACAAAAGTTGCATCGGTTTTGTCTAACGGATGGTAAAGGAATAGATACAAGAGGAGATTGTGCAAGGAGTGTTGTACCGGGTGTTATTGGACGTAACGGAACAAGGTAATGGTCATCGATGACAAGACCTTGTCGCTCGAAGTAGGACTCCATCAGTTATAGAAAAAAAAAAAAAAAAGGAAAAGGAAGAGCCAATCTTGTTCGAACTGGCCCAAATAAAATTTTTTATGTCCAAAAATGGCAAGCAGTAGGGCTCGCAAAATAACTGAAAGAAAATTATGGCCCGACCCGCGTTTCTTTTTTCTTTCTTCTTCTTTTATTCCTCCTTTCCTTTTTTTTCAATCTCCAACACCCCTCACGCTCTTCTATACATACATACATATATACATATATATATAGAGATATATATATATAGAGGTACACATATCACTCTCTTTCTTTTCCTCCCTTTCTCTCTCTTTTTCTACTCTTACTACCTTACTTTCCCTCTCATTTCACGAGTAACCATGGAGAAACGACAAGGTATCACAAAGTTAATTTCTCTATTAGACTTGGATAAATTTCTAAAAAAAAAAACAAAAAAATAGATGACGGCATACCTTGTTATAGCAGAAGTAATCAGTACCTTTTCTGCTCTCCTCTGTCAACAGATACTTGGAACAACGGATCACGTTACGAATTCGATTGGAATTACAAGTAATAAGGTTTTATATTCATTTTCGGGGTTTGGTTTAACTAAACACTGTACTCGTTCCTAGTAATCCCTTCTACAATAGCGCGGTACAAGACAAAAAAAAATTCTCGTAAATCGTACTAAATCATTATCTTTTCTCTTCGTCCCTGTAGGATGAGCTCGATCTTTACTTGTACTACAAGGAGAACTTTGCATATCGGGCTATCAAAAATTGGACGGGTCTTCCATGTAAGGATGGTCGTTTAGAGATAGCTGTCGATGATTCCTGGTTTCCCACTTTTCTACCACCCGGATCTGGAAACAAAACGTGGACACTGTATGGCTGGGGCCTTCCAAAAGGTGTCAACTCAACCGAGCAGCTAATTGATCCCGACAGTTTGTATCCTCGACCCTTTAATTTTTCTGTTGTGCGTAAGTGATCTGTCTTCCATGTCGTGACATAAGACCCCTCTTTTCTGAACCATGTTCACAGAGTTCGCGTATCCTGATGATGGGACGGGGGTAAGAGTTGGTGGTGGTAATCCAGGTGCACCCGGTGCCCATGGAGCAACCTTCCCAGCGTGGGCCATTGCTGTCACTGTCATTGGTGCTGTTGCACTCATTGCTATCGCCGCCACATTAATTACCCTCGCTATTCTCAGAACACGTCGTCGCAAACGAACCAATAAACTCACACCGTCTACATCGCACCAAGATATGTCCATGGTCGATCAGAGTCATGACGACAAGCATCGACCTGCACCACCCTATGATGGAGGGTCGATCTACTCCACTACACCCATGATGGCTGCAGATGCACGACTGACCGATCCACAACGCCTTTCCACCCTAGAAAACGCATCTCACCACTCAGTTGTCCCCTACGCCTCCACTAGTAAGCTAACGGATGGAACAAGCCTTTCTGATACCTTCCGAGCAGCCATGCACCGAACCGAATGGCCAATGCAGGAAAATGACGAACAACGACGACGACGACTAGGAGAAGAATTACTACAACAGCAACTCGCTGAAGAAGGAGCATCCGTTAAACATGCCGAGAGACGACCCACTCGGATTCAGTATGTTGGTGGTGAAGAGTCCCAGGCTGTACTCGAGCATCCATCACAACTACCGTAAAAAAATCACCCCTTTCCTTTGCTCACATCCCCCAACCCCTTGTTATTTGTGTATTTCACTCCCTCCTGCTCTATCTATCCATCCAAAGCATCCTCTTCCAGTAAGATTTACCTCGAATCTTGTCTTTTTTATTGTTATCTTCATCATTACTTATCGCTGCTGGTCAATTTAGACAATAACATAACTTGTTTTTGTTGCATATCATGTTTTTATTTAAAGAAATGAAAAAAAAGGAAGTCCCTCATTTAGGTCGTACTTTCGTATTTGTATACAGGGGTGAATTGTTTTTTTTTGTCATCAAATGCTGCCTCAGGGACAACGCTCACGGTTCTTTTTTTTCCATTTTTCTTTATAGAAAATTTGTGCTATGAGAGAATTTGCTGGATACCAACTACTTTCGCTGGGAAACGTCCATCCATAAACCTGAATAAAGTTAAACCTCGCCGGGTACAATCTGTCCCATTTGGCTGGTAACGTAGGAATGCCGTTTAAGAGTAGTAAATAAACTCATCCAGAATGCTATTTTTTTTATCATCGTCCGTAGGTGTTAAATGCAATGTTATGCATTATCCGCGCCATAGCAAGATCAACACTGTCAATCCTGGGATCTGCGGTATGGCGATCGGCAAAAAAAAAAAAGACATGCTTTCGCAACATCACAAAAACAGCGCGTGCTAACCAAAGCAAAAAAAAAAAAAAAAAAAAAAGTCGATATGGAAAAATAGCACTTAGGAAATATTTGGGATTGAGGGAAACAGTGGCGATCGGTGGTTGTAGACATGTTTATCCAAAAAGTTTTAGTGTTCCCCTCTGGTACCCCTTTCTTGCAAAAGGACACAAACCTCTAAACATTCGCACGACGGCTCCCATTTTTGTTATCCAAAATGTACTTCTTGTTAGAATGCTACGCACAAGCATTTACCATGCTACAGTGGAAATAATAAAGATAATGCGTTTACAAACAACTCGTGGATGTGGCACCTGGATTACACTATGCATTCAGATGCAGCTAGCGGTGGTGTTTATTTTGGGAGCGGACGTCACATACGACAGAAATGCTGGGCTAGTCATACTAAATGCAATATAGTCCACAGACCACGATAATTGATGGTAATACAAAATAGTCTGGTAACACACGATCCTTAAAGTAGATGCTCACTATCTTGTTCATGTACTTGTTTTTATTTGTCCCTATCGTACTCCAGACAACTGGTGATCGTCTGGTAATTGCATGAGGCTTCGAGGGACAGCTATTTCTTCTGTAGAACATGCCAACGTGGTCTTTGTCATCCACCGAAACTTAATCGTGTTCCACAGACTTGTCTCACAACAGATACATAATGTTTTCGTAGGACAAGCAATTAATATATCTTTGTAACAGCATGAGTTCTGAAGGATCTGCTGATTGGCGTAAAATGTCAATAGTCTAATATCCTGAAGTAATATTACATCTCGACTCCTACTCCATTTTCCCTCTTTCTTCAAAACTGAATGCATCATTTGACATGAGAACCTCGCTCTAACACTTTCATGGTATGACAATCCGCCAAACTGCACCACTATACCTGAACGTACAAACAGTGTGTTTCTACAGTTTGTAGAGCATTTGCATAACTTATGCATCTACCAGCAGACCATAACGGCACAAATATTTGGCGTCTTTCGTTAAAGGATAGCGTAATTAGGTGTAGCATAAACTATGTTCGAAGGGGCGTAAAGGATCTTATTTGCCCAAGTAGCATCATCTTGATTAAAATGGACAATGCATGCTTTGACGGCAATCAATGTGGCTCTTGGTATACTCATGTTTGCTTGTCACTAGAGATCGTAAAACCTGCTTCATGCGAGATCGGCGGTACTTGTCCAATGAAAACCGATGAATGCCATTTTTTTACATCACGTTTACCTCTTGGCCCCTCTTTATTGTTCTCATGTGTTTCTCCTTTCAGTCTACTCCTCATTCCACATACTCTACATAAGTTATTAATGAGGTCTGTGGCAAAATGACGCTTTGACATTTAATTATGCATGCTTTAGCCAGGGACAAACTTCTTTTTTTTTTTTTTGTAGGGTCTCACTCGCTGTCTAAACAATTGATTCCTGTTCCATCCGCCCGTTTCGCGTGCAAAATAAGGAATGAGGACATAGGAAGAGATAGCAGGTGGAAAATAGAACGGATTGCCAAGGGAGAGTAAGGACATGAAGGATTGAAGTGGGGTAGTGTGGCGATGCTGGCGGAATCCATGCGTTGGTAGCTTGTATTGGAATTTTAACCCGGCTGATGCCGTGTAGCTGTGCATGGTAGGGGCGTTTGGGAGCGCCAGCAGCACGATCAATATCAGAATAGCTTCAGTTGAAGTCAAGATACATTATTGATCTTCCTAGTTTGTTGCAATGATTAATGTAATAATAATAAAAAAAAAAAAGGTAAACTGGTAGGTCATTGAAACAAATGACTCATACCAGGAACGATTGAAATAAAAAGAGGATAGTTACTGTTGTTTTCAGGCACAGAATTCCTGGATCAAACAGGAGCATTTGAAAAAAAAAATCTGTACATCCCAACAATGCTTGTTTTCCTACACTTTCTCTTCCTCGTTTGCTTATCGGTACTATTGCTATCTTACATAGGATAGCAGCTCCTATGTGCTAGAGCTTTGATATCTCCTCTCACTATCTATATACACAGCACGAAAGAATCTTTGTTTTTTCTCTCATTTCAATGATTTTAGTACTAATTTAATCAATCTATTGATCACTGATCAACTTTTTTTTTCGCAAAAGAATGAAACAAAAAGGAGAGGAAGGGGTTGGAACATATATTCTTCCACGTTCGGTTCTTGGGTCTATGAAAGAAACTAGCTGTCGATAGGTCTCCTGCTAATCCCCCGAGAACGTCGACTTTTCATAGAAAAAGACATACGCTTGTCCAAAGGAAACCAGGTATAGCACAATCGAACTTCTGTCAGCAGCAAAGAAGAAGGTGATATGGAGGATGTATTCCACCGTTGTTGCAGAATAATTCCAAGCTTTCTTTCTGCACCCCCACCACTACGGAAAGGCATCCTTGAATCAGGCTAGGGCAGTGCTAATAGCACCCTGATTATAGGATAAATTTAAAGGATAACAAACAAACTAGCCATTAATGAAAGTGCTACTGATACGACTGTGGCAATATTCAAGGATAACTTATTATTCGAGGATTATCTTCCCGCAGAGTACCATGTCCCACGTGAATTGAACGAGAACACATATTTTCGTAGTTAAATACACGAAATTTTATCTGTAATGTACCAAGGCAGAAGTTAGATATACGTGTCCATCTACATAGAATCAAGGCATCCCAACTATTCACTACGCTGGGGGATATGAATGGCTACCTTCATAGGTATATCAGACAAAAAAGTTGGATTTTATCATGAAGAGCGGAGCACATGAAGTAGTACCCGTAAAGTAGATAGAAAACAGCCCTATTCTATGTATTTCATAACAAAATAAAATCCTTGATCTTAAGAGCAGACCGCTATCATACAAGGTACCTTGGGGACTTCAGCATGTGGAGTAATTTTTTTTAAGTCAGGAGAGCATCCAGATGGCTTCAGGTATGATTTACATTTGTGGAAGGGAACAGAAAGTTGCATTTTGTAAACATAACTATTCTATGCAATTATTGTGTACTGTGGGATCTGAAGCCTGGTTTGAGCCGTTATCATTTATTTCTCTGCTCTTGTCTTATGGCCACTGCATTATGAGATGGCACCGCGTAAAAGGGTGACAGCTGTGATGCAAGATACACCAAGCATGCAGTAAGAGCCTTTTTATCATTATGATATCTTCCTTATGGTAAAAGGATGCAGACAAGGTTTGCAGCAACCTAGGAAAGTGTTGAGGATATACTTCTGAGTTGAAGGAACGAATCAAGCAGCAAAAACAGCGATGGAAACTTGGCACTGTCGTCAAAAAAACGGTATGACAACGGAATTCATACCGAAGCTGCATCTGAAAGTATCCACTCAGATGGATTGCGAGATGAAGGTATCTTTAATGACAAAGCAGAAAGGAATAAAACACCATACAAAACTTGCGTGAATATCTCTAATGATTGGCTCAGATGTAATAAATGCAATACAGGCGCAAAATGTTTTTTTTTTAATTTACAGCAACATTGCATCTTTGTCACCTATTGTCTTGCATTGTTGCCAATCGATGATCATGCTGCTACAGACCCCTACAGGTACGCGGAAGAGCTACCACGAACATTCAAGAGTGGTCTGATTGAGCTGTAAGAGTACTCCATCCCTTCAGCTGTTGTCATTTGCTGTATCCAGTCCCAACCCGCTGTGTAAAGACCAGTGTCTATCTGATTACAAGTTGAACTGTGTCACTTTACAATTCCTGATGAATCATGACATTATCCAAAGCAACTCGTAACACATAAAGTTTATTTTCATGAGATATTCCGTACAATGGTTCAAAAAAGAAAATGGAAGATTATTTTTAGCCTCCGAGAACAAACGATAACAAATGAAGACATTTCCTTTTTCCGTAATTCACATAATGAAACTATTATTTCGCTCTATTTGGGACAAGAGGTCAGCTTGAAATCCTTGTCTAAGGTTTATGCAATGAGTTGTAAACGGTTTGAAAACAAACAGCCGTTTAAGCTATGCAGTGGTATGTAGGATTGATTCGGAGATGGTTTAAAAAGGTCGGTAGACGTACTTGTTAACAATATGTATTTTACGATATGAGAGGTAGATAATCAGAACAACGGAAGGCAGGTGTTTCTACAGGATGCAGATTTGCTGCTCGCATTGAACAGCAAAGTTGTTGTTCTGAGTCACGTGTGGGCGTGTGCGGGTGGGTGTGTGGGTGCTATGTGTGCGAGTGCGGGAAAGGGGCACCCGTCCATTAAATCGGTTTTTTCTTTCTCCTTTATTTTCTTTTATTTTTCTTTGCTTTATCCCTCACGTATCCCTTCCCCACCCATTCCTTCATCTGTCGTCTTTTTTCTAAATCAACGTAATAACTCGATCGCGTCACCACAATGGGACTAGGAATGGAAAAATGCTGTTGCTTCATCCCTCTTCGATTGGGAACCTTCATCATCGCCTTATGGTTCTTCGTACGTATAATTTTTCACTAAAATGACAACCATTTAATTTTTATACTCTGCTATTCAGGTTATCTATCTTTTTGATGCTGTTACAGGTTTTCTAGGCATCAATGGTACGTATTATTTCGTCTGAGTTAGCAGACTTCTTGATAAATTATGTACCACCTTGTCTAAATATTCTTTGTAGCTGTCGTTGTTTACTCTGGCCAATCAGCTAAGGCCTGGTATTACATTGACCTTCTGTTTACGGTGATAGTGTGCCTCGGCGGCTTATTTGGTATACTTGGCTCTTGCTTCGTAAGTTTAATGCCCGTACGTAAGCCTCCCTAACTTTGCCACCTTTAGGCATCGCGAAAATTTGCAAAAATTTTCAGTGTTGTTGTTTGGGTTAATTGTGTCTTGTCTATTATCAAATATCTCGTGTCACTCGTACTGATGGTTATTTACCGCGATGGTATGGTCCATTCTTGTCTCCGCTCGGGTTTTGCGGGATTTTCGAACGCACAGACGACCATGACACCAGCTGTAATCAGTGACAGTCCTTACTACGCACCAGTGAGATATCCAAATACACTCAACTCCAATGCCATGACGCTTGAGGAGTGTCAGATCAGCGTTAAGACATTCTTGATCTCTTATGGCGTCGTCATCTTCCTTGTAGAATGGCTGCAGGTAAATTAAATTTATTCTATCCCAGGTGGATGCTGACAGTGAATTGCAGATTTACTTCGCCTCTGTCGTGAGCGCTTACGCATCAAGACTACGAAACGGTGCACGTCATCATAGACTGCATGATCAACAGATTAAGGATTTCGAGGAATCGCGCTACCATATGTCAACTGTCTACTAAATAGTGACAAAGACCCTTATTTCTCCTTTTCCTTTTTTTTTTTTTTTTTGTTCTTGCTTCATTTTATCTGTACATTATCATATCCCCTGTGTGTCTTTTGCTGGTTCAATTGAAACCGCTCCGAATATAAATCATCTTGTTACTATCCAGTCAAAAAGATAATAATATAGGTTTTTAAATATTTCACGCTGATGCATAGGATATATTTGTGCATCTGAATATATGTTTTGCATGAATTAAATAATGACATACACCTTTTCCTAAAAATTTGGCCCGGGTTACATGTGTAGGGCAAACTGAATTGATTTTTTTGGGTTTGAAGGGCTCTAAGCGGCGATGGCCATATGGCAAGAGAAACATATCTTATATGATTGGTATCAAATCCTATCTGCAGTCAGAATGGTTTATGGTATAATTTTTACAACGGAATCTTCGTGAGGAACCCTGATGATTGGCTGCAAACGTCTTACAGTTGTTTGATTGTCTTGTGTATCACAGCAGGGGCTGGACTGATGCTAGTCGTCTGACAGGAGAAACAGTAGGGATTGACAATGGCAATGTATGGCAGATACTTGGACTGGCAGTCATATTATCCATTGCTTTTGTTTATCGCGATGGATGTTAATCCGTGCCTGGCCGTTTGCATCAACAATAAAAAATGGCGTCTCGAAAACGCCGAGGGAGTTCCTTCGCCAGTCCATGTCGTCGTAAAACTCTGATCATGTCCATCAAGTGAAGGATATCTTCTAGTATTCGCTGGTTTGTATTTTCGAACTGCCCATCTCGATATTTATTTTCGTACATGGAAGCCAGGGGTTCTTGCCCACACTGAACGCTTGTGTGAGGTATTGGAGAAGGTATCAACTTTGATATCAGATATGGCAGATTCGTCGGATCACGTTCCGACATCGTTCAGAGGAATACAATTCTTAATTGAATTCATGCTCCACCCCATTGGTGTCCATATTGGCATTGACATATAAACCAGGATCCTCAAGTAGCTCGGATACCTCTCAGTTAAACAGTCTGACGTTCTCGTCCTTTCGAAGTGGTGCATTTAGAGTTGCTTCACGTAATTTTGATAGACGGCTGTTCTATCATCTACTATGCTTCACCTTCGGCAGAACTCTCCAAGCTCCAGTTTTAAACGGTAGTACAGATATGCTGACATTGTACAATCATGATTACATCAGACCAATTTATTACAATTATCTCAAGAAGGTTTTGGATGAAACTTATGCTCGCTCTTGGGCACTTAATATGGGGAAAGTTCTGCCCGACGAATTTCCTAACAAGACTACTCGCGGATAGGATTATGCTATGACCGACATCGCCAGCTTAGAAGTCCCGAAATCTGTTGGAAGTCTTGATAACCTAGTCACGCGAAAATCCAATTCGTCTTTTGTCGCACATCAGATATGCATTCGGTAAAATAAAGATATGATTGGGAATTGACATCAAAGTTACAATTGTATTTGCATTTGGAACTGATCGGCATAGAACAGATGCATAAATTACCCACCCATGTACTAACGGAAATATTGAAACCGCTATGAAGCTATACCCAGCTAGATCAACGAAAGTCTGGTGCTGACAGAAACATACTAAAATGAATTCATACATTCCATGGTTGCTTTAAATAGAATCCGCATGCTGTCAGCTGTCACGATATCACGATCGCACTTTAGGCCACTCCGTTTTTTCTGATATATGGGTGCAAGTAGATTGTCACTCCAGATAGACCATCAGACAACCATTTTTCGTAATCATTTTTATGTTATGCATATTAGACATAGTCGAGAGTGTAAAACGCTTTATAGCATTGCTTCATGACAAAAAATGATCTATCAGTCCTATTTTTCCTCGGACTGATCCTTTGGATTTAATGAAAGCCACACTTGCTTGCCAACTTTTCGTAGATTAGACCATTCGGTCAAAGCAGTAAAAGATAAAGTAGTCTTCAAAATATGCTGACCCTTAAAAAATAATGCTACGATATGGATGCACCAATCATGATGATTGGTACGATAACAAGTTTCTATCGTCAATCGCTAACGCTGGCACCTTATTTCAAACGGAGATGCATTAATCTTTGTCGGTCGATATTACTTTTGGCTTATCCAAGTTCTATTAGCTTCAATGCGCCAAAGATGTCGTTGTAATAAGTCTGGCCTTGGTTATACGCTATTTATATCATGAGATACGACACAAGCTTTTGTCTTCAAGACAATAAATATATAATGAAATGACGGAAGGGCCTAGCGGTACGCAGCCAAAGAGACGTAAAGTGAGAGGCACTGTATATCCCAGACAGCATCGGTTGCTATTAAAGCACGGTCATCATTCACGTGCTGAATAAAGAATCGAAACTTACTTGTTCAGAAGAATTTCTCGACTTTCGTTATGGGAGATAATCTTTCTATAAAAGGCGAACTAAGAATTAGAGTTTTACGATCCTCTAACTAAAACCCTGAAGATATATACTCTGTATATAGATTCTACCATTTATACATGATCACACTAGTAGAAAGAGGATAAGCTGAATAGAATGCTGCATCCGCGGATGAACGGATGATTGATCTTTACAATCACCATGCTTCAACCAACTTCCCTGCTAGACCTGCAGCGAATCTATGTAAACATATATCAAGGACTCCTGCACCATGGTTGTCACCCCATTCTAAAACGTCAGCGCGTGTGTTTCTCGGTTCGAGTACAGATAAGGCGTCATATGACGCTTAGTTGGATCTCGATGATTGATTGTATGTTTGTAAAAATGAGTATAAGCACAAAACTAGAGGGTTGCCCGAACTAACGGAGCGAAGCTGAGCAAGTACAGGTTTGAGGTAGGACAAAGAAGTCTAGACACAACACTTCGGTCGTGGAGCAGAAATATAGAACCGATGGGTCTGTCCACACACGTGATTTCACAATGGCGATGCCAAGGTATGGTCTAGAATTACCAGAAAAGCGCATTCGATATGTAACAAAGCGTATGACAATGAACAGCAAAGGTCGGCGTCCGATGTCTTTGAAAAGAAAGTAGTTGCGGGGACACCCCCAAAAAAAAAAACTTCACCTGCAAGTGATTTAGCTCCGCGTCTGAGTGCATTCTATATCGCTCTAACCAAACGTCCATTTTCAAAACGAAGCAAAATAAGTAAAATAGATTTACCAGCGTCTCGTTTCATAGATTGCGCAGTCAGTTGCAACATCAATACAAGATAGGCGCATGTTGATAATTGAAGTATTCTGTACTGTAAATGTTTGAGATAAGTAAGGTTTATGTTTATTCCATGGACTCATGTACAATTTTTAGTTGTACTGCCAATCATTATTCGTTCTTTTCTCATTCTGTCATGGGTTTAGCCGAGGTGTGAAGACGATGGATTTAAAATAGAAACTTGACAGTAGAAAATAAGAAAAAAAGGTAAAAAGAAAAAGTTGTGCCTTATCTTAGATATCTCTGTGGCAAAAATGTAGATATAAACAAACACTGATGTTGTGTTCTGAGTGACAGCGTCAGATTCTGACTTACGTGATGCGAGATCTTGTTCATCATCTGTGACCTTTTTTTTTTAAAAAAAATGTCGATCAGTAACAAAATGAAATGAGGATTTGATCGATTGCGTGCTCAGTAGTATCTATACATGATTCCGGAATACGGAAACAGATGCGCCACCGCTTGGACCGTGTGTAAAGGTAGAACTGATTTTAGATGGTTATTACACAACATTTTTTTTCTGCCCCCCTAATTCACATGCAAAAAGCCTTTTTTCTATTACAGCCCACACCATCGATTTCCACCACATGAAGTGAAACAATTTGGATAGCCGACATTCGCCTTATTTATTCTCACACTAAAAATTCTTTTTTTTCGGAGACTCCAACGCCACGGATAAATACATTGTATATTCTATCCTTCTAAACTACTTCAAACCATATATAAAAAAGATGTAGATTACATAACAGATTTAATTTTAGAAAGGAAAGAGAGAGAAAAAAAAAACAAAGTTACGGCGTATCTAACAGAAGCGGGACCTGGAATAAGTGTCGGTGGTTAGGAGATAAGAAGATCGTTAAATCCAATCAACACCTCGGGATGGTTTCCTAAAAGTCAAGTCCCATCAGTGCTGGGTTTAATAAAAGCAACTCAGATGAGTAATGGTGTCATGTGCTCCTAGTTCAGCCAACCAATAAAATTTGTTAAAACCTATCGTGTCATAATGAAGTGGTTGGATATAAAATCGACGTGGAATTTTCTTTTTTTTTTACTTTTGATCTCTTTTGCTCTTTTTAACTAAAAAGCTCTCTGCTTTTACTTACTCACAAACACCTTTTTATTTTATTATTTTTATTATTTTAACTTTTTTGACACCTCTTTACTTTTTCATTATATAATTGCCCAAAATGGTTGCCATTATTATTATTTTCTAAACCTTTTTCTCTCGTGTCGTTTTTACTTGTATCTTGTTGTAAATCATCTCGTATCAGTCGTCTCGTGTGTCGTAATCTTGTGTCAAGTCAAATGTCTATCAAATATCTGTCGTGTGTATCTCGCAAACATCTCTGCGTCCAAACCTATATGCCGTCTATGCCTTTCTTCTCTTACTGTACTGACGAACCATCAACCTGCACCCGCAAAAGGACAACCCATCAGAAAACCCCCGGAAATTAAAAAATACAGACACAAACAAACAACATGACAACATATCAACAACTCATGGCTGCTATGGGCAGCCACAACAGCGCTCTGCAACATCCGCAGCCCAATGTAACAACACCAACAACAACACCAGAGGACATGCTTTCCTCTCTTACTCCACCAACTGAACTCGCAACTTCTATGGTCGATGCCTGGCTCGTCAGTGAACTTTGTCAACAAGGACTTTTCTTAGATTATGGTGATATTCATCTTCCCAATCTGACACCTCACTCGCCACCTCTGACCGCCAGTCCACCAAGCACAGTCGTCTCACGTCAATCTCCTGAAATTGATTCACCTATCAGTGGTGTTCCCCCGCTTTTCCCCGAAATTCAAAAGAAACCCGCTCTCAAGAAGATTTTACCAAAGACCGCTCAATGTCCCGTTCCCCCAACTACCTGTATGCCTGAAAAGCGCAAGTTGGATCACGATCGTGAAAAGGATGAAATTGCCATGAAACGACAGAAGAACACCGATGCCGCTCGACGTTCTCGTTTGAAGAAATTAATGAAAATGGAATCGCTTGAAAAACGGGTTACCGAATTGGAGACGGATAACACCCGACTGAACACACGTATCGCTGTGCTTGAATCCGAAAAGGCTGGTCTTGAATCCAAAGACAAGGGACTGGAGGATCGTATCCGATTCTTAGAACAACAGCTTGCTGAGGCGCACAAAGCCTTGACATCCGTCAAGCGCTAAAAGAATTTTCTTTTTTTTTTATTATTATTTTTATCATACTATAGCATTTTCTTTTTTTCTTTTTTTGGCATATCCGTTCTGCTTATCTTGAAAATATTTTTTTTAAAGTTAGAGTCAATAAAAATTTTTCCAAGCTTTTTTTAAAATGTGTAGTTCTTCGAAAAAGTAAATGAGGACATAAACAATCAATGTCGCCCTTTCAACTTATCCGTCGCCGTTTAAACCCGCAATTTGTCGTGTACTTACGAAATCCCGATGCTTGGCATCAAATCTCTCAAAGCAGTGGTACAGATCTCTTTCTACTACCTATGTTATCCTGTCAAATTGGAGTAACAGTCATTTTTCTATGAGAACATTCAAGAGAATGTTTGATAGATCCTCACCCATGACATTGCAATCGATTTGTTGGGGAAACCTGAAACCCATACTGATATTTCCTTCCGTGGGAAGAATCAAGATCTGCTTTATTCATGCAGCAAGTAATAGAAGCGGAGCGCTCTCATTTGCTTTATTAAAAGAGGGTTAAGGAGTATCAGCCAGTGATATATCGCCGCTGCAAACGATGATCATCATCAGATCAGCACAGCAAACCGCCCCCGTGGAGATTGCGGCATTTATTCAAGCAACCACCTACCTAAGAAACGAAACCCTGGAAATCGCTCAACGCTATGTTGTTACAATGACGTCTCCGAAAACTATGACGCTAAGCGTTGTTTTTTAGCTCAATTGAATACAACTTAGGAGAATAGAAGGGGAGAAAGCGCAGTCATAGACTCTAGACATGATACACATTGCAATCCTTTCCTACAGAGGATTTTGTTACCTATAATCAAAGAGATGTCCGACCCTTCGCTGATAGTTATTTATTTCATCTAAGGTGTCTTTTTAAAAAAAAAGTTCAACTTAATGTCCCGTAATGGTGCTAATGCACTCATGGAAAAAAAAATCATGTGTATGAAATACAGTGACACCAAATAAACGAGAAGCGTCAAGATCCCCCATCCATTCTCGATATGCCATATCGGATTGCTTAAGCTGACGACACATATTTTGAGGGAGCGACATCACGTTAAGCTTCCCATAAAAAGAAAGCAGAGAAGGTACGGC
The DNA here is from genome assembly GCA_000697495.1 of Saksenaea oblongispora B3353. Classification (NCBI taxonomy): domain Eukaryota; kingdom Fungi; phylum Mucoromycota; class Mucoromycetes; order Mucorales; family Saksenaeaceae; genus Saksenaea; species Saksenaea oblongispora. Next base: position 22,252 of record JNEV01001558.1, on the reverse strand, counting down.
TTTCAGAAACTTTTAACTTTAGGATAAAGCCATGGAAAGTACCGCTTCTTAAGAAAACGATACAATAACCCCAGGGGAAAGGGTGGCAACCTGTTTATTTTGAGGCACTAAGAATTCTTCTGAAGCATAATAATAAATAGCCGATGATTGTGCATTAAGATGCTTCCTTAAAAGGTGCGATCTTCGGCATAGTGGATAGCTTCTGTAGTCGCATGATAGGAATTACATAAAAAGATCAAAGTTATATCAATTTGCAAACGATCGATCAAAGCCAGCTGGAGTTCGTGTACGCACACACCTGGTACCAGGTTTTTTCAATTCTAGATTCTCGATTGCCTGGACAAGAGGTCACATCCGTCATTAAAGTATTGATTGTGTCTCCTTCTCCACCCTTCTCTGCACATGAATGTTTGCAGTATGTCCTCTGAAGTCCTTGAAAAGAGACACTAGCATCTTCTATAGCGTTTTAGTTTGCTACTACTACTGGCATCTGATTCCTGTCGGCAGTAACTGATATGTATTAAGTCAAAATTACTAAACACTAAAATGTAAAATGATTTTTTATTCATGTTGTCGTTCTCCTCACCGTTGGGAAAGTTCATTCATTCTTCACTACTGATATATGAATTCAAATCAATGGGACTTGTGCGTATCATGTGCGAAACGTAAGCATAAGCACGATACAAAAGCGTGCCACAAATTATCAAACATCCATGAATGAGTTTTTTTCCGTGCTTATCCCCACTACTCAAAAGTTCGGCAAATGACATCTTTTTCCAATGGGTTGTCACAATGAATGAAAAAGCGAAGGTCTTTAACACCATCGCCTCCACTAAAAAACAGAGCTGAAGCATGCATCAGTGAACTAGAAGAATGTATTTGAGTTGTCACGCGTAATTTCAGCGAGAGAAAGTGCCAAAAAGTCCACTGACACGGACAATAGGAAGAACGTCTTCTTTTTCAGGCAATTGGTTGTCATATCCTCTTCTTTTATGTGCTGATACTCGGCGCCATGTATTTGACTATGAGGTCGGCGAGTTAGAGTCCTTACAAAACTGCTAAATCTCTCTTCGTATGTCGGGCAAGTCAAAATCATGCTGGATACGTTCTTGGTATGTGACAAGCCCTGCAACGACAAGGAACCAGCAGCATACAAACAAGGGGAAGGAAAACGTTAGCTACCCCTCAGTACGACCGCCTACTCAGCAGCACGAGAAGCGGAAGGTGATTATCCGTAACCACATGGCGATTTTAATAATACTTCCTCTCCCCCTTGCTTCCCTTTGCATGGGGAGTCATGAGTCATTATAGAAAAAGGTTTTTTTGTGAACTTTTTTTTCAACTTAGTCTAAGATCATGTGTAGAAATATCAGGGATTGTGAAACGGTCAAGATAGTTTGCCGTAGTATTCGTTCCTTGGATCAACCGTTTTCTATGTGCCAGACTTCAAGTCAGGAATTCCATTTGCAATCTGATGTTTCTAGTAAACTAAAGAAAACTACATGCAACCTGTATCAAAGCAGTAATATGATTTTATGCCACCACCACATCAAAGACATTTAGTGTATTAGCTGTCCTGAAGCAAGGTTCCGTAGAGAGTACTGTATCTTCCGGCTGTTACACTTCGCATAGTTAATGACCCATTCAGCTGACTCTTCTACGCTTTCTGAGAGGTGAGATCGTCTCTATCAAACAAGGGACATAGTTGAATCAATATTTCGTCAGTTTGTACAGTATGTGTCGGGTGTCTTCAAACGAAAGGTGTCATCCATGTTTGTGTTCTTCATGAAGCACCATAACATGTTGTCTACCTAATGCGTAACCCGTATAATAGGTCAGATAAAACACAATTTTCAAGTGTACTAGTCGTGTGATATCCTTTCAGTTGGGTACATAGTAAGGAATTAATACATGAGAAGTAGATCCGAGTCCACGGGCCACATTGTTGACCAGGAACAGTTTACTTTTTGAAACGATTAGTTCTCGTCCTCAATGTCTGCAAAGGAAGCCTACTGAGAAATCTCTGACAAATGCAATTCTAAGTGAACAAGCCTAGAGACACAAACGCCTGGATGTAAAAAAAAAACGTGCTTAGACTTCCTATATTTTTCAAGACAACGCGAGACGCTTTAGGTGGGAGATTGAGACGCATGGGAGTTGCTTCTGTTGCACCAAAGTAATTAGACACCGACCAGAGATGGATTAAACAGTCTGAGCAACGTCTCTAGATCATCTTTGATGACGGTAGCAGCAAAGTTGTAGACGCGCTTTTGACTATGGTTTAGTCCGTCGAAGGTTGATGGGGGCACGACAAATTTTAGTTTAGAACTGCGACATTGATTGCAAGCCGCTTATCAATCAAACATGCCTAATCTGTCGTGTAACTCATCTGAGACAAAAAAGCTATCCCAATCATTCTGGCTGTTTGTGCTACCGCCTTACCCCCGCAAACTAAAGAATAACAGAGGCGCCATCCAAATTTGGTTCTCGATCATTCGAAAAAAATTTTCTTACTGTAGTAGAACACACATGGTACGTACAGAGTAAAGAAAGACGGTTGTAATTATAAAAATGGTAAAAGAAAAATAAAACTTTACAAATAGAGTTTCACATGCAATAAAGAAGGGGTATGTACAAAAAAGGCGGGGTAAAATAATTAAGAAAGAACGGATGATAAAGTATGAATGCGGAACCTATACGTCAATGGTAAAAGGATAATAAAAACAAATAAAACGAGGGGAAGGGGAATGTACTTTTTTTGTTGATGAAAGGAGTCATATATGTTCAGTCGACATAACCATCGATAAAGTCTTTGATGGATTCCCAGGCACCATCTTCCAACGAGGTGGATGGTGAAGTGGTAGAGTTTGTCTTGCAAGTGGTCAGGGAAGCAGACGAATGCGAAGTAGAAAGAGGGGACATGGGTGGATCGGTGGTAGGAGGCTTTTGCCCGTAGCAGGTGAACCAGTTCAGGTGGGATTGGTACTTTGCACACTCTTTCATGGCATGAGTGACAGCCGCGTCCGTGAGAAGAACCTTGCGGTGATCCATGCCGGCGGGTTGCCAGTTCGACAGTTGTGTCGAGGGTGAGGACATCATGTGCTTGATTTTCGGATTGAGGGTGCGATAGTAACTTTCGAAATTTTGGGAATGAATTTCGCCAAGCTGGCCACCCCAACCAAGAGGTAAAGTCACTCGATGCTGACGTACATTGACGAAGCCTTGGGTCATCATCAACGTTGAAATCTGGTGACCCATGTAAAAATCAATACCAGTGGCACGCATTGCTTCGGCCACTAAGTCGTCGATGAGTATGAAAAAAAAAAAAATAACATGTGGTTTTTTTTTGTAAAAAAAGAAACTTACAAGATTGATTCAGTAACGATTCACACATAGGTCCGGGTCGGTGAACACGAAATTCAACATCCATAATCTCAAAATAGCCTTGTGGTTTCAGTACCCGAGTCGCCAGTTTGATGATGTGCATCAATTGAGCTTGGGATAAATTACCAAGCATCAACCGAATACGCACGAAATCAAACGTATTAGGGGCATAAGGCAGCGTCTCCAAAAAGTTATGCTGTGCAAAATGGGCATTACAGGGCTTAATGGTAGTAGGGAACATGGTCCTTAGATCAACACCGTGGAAATCTAAATCGTGTTTTCTATCAGTCCGATGCATTTCATATGATTTTTTTTTCTTTACCTGCATGAGGAAATTCAGTGGCCATTTCAAGTACCCTGAAAAAAAAAGAAAAATGATTTGGTAAGCCAGACGTTCATTTTTAGAAAAGGGTTGGGGAAGGCACCCATGTAGAGAAATGGAAGGGCGGTTAAAAACTTACCAAGTACCCGGGCCACAGCCTATGTCCAGTACCTGAGGTCGTTGATTGTCGGTCGGTGTTTGTGGATTTAGAACGTCCATAAGGGGGGCCACAAAATTACCATTGAAGGCATATTTGAGCAAGAAATGCTGAAAATACAAATTAGAATGATTTTTTTTTCCAACGTGATTTTACCAAAATCACTAGGCGATCCACCTCATCGTCGTCACAAGGTGAACAAAAATGGGTTCCTGGTGTTACTACGTAGGGTCGTCCATCCATCGTGGCAAGATCTAGCCTGATCGCGCCACGCTGTGACACCGTGGTAGGTTCGGAAAGATCAGACGTGGTGTGCGAGGAACAGGCAAAGGACTGTGACCAAGGTGTCGATGGTAGAGGAGGTGTAACATCTTCCGTTTTTATCGACGACGTTGTGCTGCTCACTTTGGAGGATTTCGCGCTCGACGTTTTTCGGGTCGACGCTTTTTTACGAGAACCGTCGATGTTAAAAATATGATAAAACGGTTGATTCGATAATCGTCGTTGGGCTTTGGGGGAGAGCGTTGCTGTGACAACAGAGGATACAGGCTTTTGTTTCGAGGTCGTGTTACCCATAATGCCAAAATAAATAAAAAAATTCTGTGTGCGATAGTTAGGAAAGAGGACGAAAGAGCATTGAGAGGGAGAGAGAGAGGGGGGGGAAAAGTCGCTTAAGAAGAAAGTAAAGAAAAAAAAGTGGTGTGAGTGATGATAAGAAGAAGAAAAGAAGAAGAAATAAAAGTGTTGTTCTTATTGCAATTCAGTTGTTCAACAGATCTATCTTTTTTTACCTAATCTGACTCCGGTAAGGTAAACTTTTATATACATTTTTTTTTATGTAGTATATGCAGTACGAGACACATCTCGATCCCTTGTGTCATCCTAATTTAGTAGGACGCCATGCCTTCCCCCGCAGCTGTCAGATAAAAAAAGTTCTTCCATCCAGTGACATCTGCTGTTGCCTTGTATGTGTAATCGAAATAACCCACTTTTGGGGGTCCACAATTAATTTCAACTTTACTCTTTTTTTTCTGTGCTTTTGCTTTACCATTGTTGTGGTCGGCATGATTTAGCCGCACCAATCGTACATTCATGTTCCTCTTTCTCTTGTAGACCACCGCTTCGCCTGCAATCGCCGTCTGTTCAATTTCCTCGTCACTTTCAAGCCAGTTTTTACTGAATGGAATGGATGCTCCAGAGCCATACACAGCTCGATGGAAGAGTTGATGTGAGTTGTGTCCAGGAATTTCAAGATCCGACGCGCCGTAGACGATCAAGATGGGGCAACGTACATGCTGTTGATCATTAGCATGTTTGTTTCACATGATTCATTTCTTCTTAATGCTTACCTCAATACGTGAGAGTGAGTCAAACGTATGCATGAGTTTGGACAACATATAATCTACCGTAAAGTTAGATTAAAAAAAGGAAAAACAAGGTTTTCGGAGATCACTCACTCTGTGCGGGTGGGATCGCTTGGAGAGGTCCCAGGATAGGAATATATTGTAACAGACGGTACTCAAACATCAGATTTGGTAATGAGCTGTACGCAGCCTTGAGTATCAACGCATTGGGTGTTAAACCTACTCATACAAATTCAGGGTTGTTAAGAAAAATCACACGCTTTTCATTGTTCCCTGCCTGCTTTTGTCATTTCATACGCCAGCGAGGTGGCCACACCAGTTCCTAAATTAGGTGTTATTTTACCCCAGTCGCGAATGTTTGAGCTTACCAAGCGAATGTCCGATAAGCGAAATGCGTGTGTGTGATACTATGTTCAGCCATACTTGTCAGACGCATGCGCTGCTTACGTTTTTGGTCTTTACCATTTCTTTGGAGCAGCCAATCCAGCGCTGCCTTTGCATCCAGGTTCAGACCCGGCTCAGATGGTATGCCCTCTGGATTTTTGGTTCCTTTAGCATTAAAACATGCACATGATTCTCCCAAACTCAGCTATTACCGGAATCTCCAAAACCTCGGTAATCGATCGACAGAACGTTGAGCCGGTGGAACTTATCCCCGAGTGTCTGTTATATTCCAACACACGAGTGAAGAAGAAATCGTGTTTTTTTTTTTGAGTTATGTGCCAGCTCGTGCAACAAAAATTTCTTACCTTGTACAGATCGACTCGCCAGGGAGCGACCCGGTTCATCGCATTACCGTGAAAATAGATCACTGTGTCGTAACTGGGATCGGCCAAGGCGGCGTCAAAGATAGAGTCATCCACTGTATCACGCTCGCGGAGGCCATGCTTCCGGTGATATTCGCTAGGAAGAATATGCCATGCACCTGTGCATACACATATATTTCATTTTAAGTACGCCCCTTTCCGAATTTCCCCTCTTATATATATATATATATAATGATAAACTATACCAATGGATACATTATCGGCGGTATGAATACGGACGTTTCGGACCTTGTTGTCTAGTTAAAATAGCATTAACAGTGAATATGCAGGTTAGCAAACAAAACAAAAAAAGTGGTACGCACGGGCAAATCCGTAGTACTCGGGCACCGCGAACTTCGGATACCAGGGGAACTGAATCCAATGACAGTAAATGATGCTGAGACAAATGTGAGTCGGAGACACTGGTTTTTTTTTTTTCTTCGCGCGAAACCCTAATAGGCGGTTTGGGACTTACATGCGTTGAGGTGTTGGAAAGCTGAGGATAACGACGAGGGCCTAATGAAAGCGGGGGCCATCTGACGTCAACGTCATGTCTCCATTAGGTGTCATTTCCGGATGCACGTACCGCGTAAAGCGCCACGACCACTGATGTCGCTGTGACAACTGTCTTTGTAAAGCCCATGTCACTGAGGTAGGAGTGAAGGGAACGGGGCCAACTACAGTGTCGAACTGTCCGCGCCTTCTGCGGTGCTAGAATATTCGTGTAACGATGTAGGGTGGATGAAGGATGGATATCTCTAGTTTCTTTGGCCGAGAACGCTTGTCTAGTGCAACAATTAAAAAAGTCCATGCGCCTTCCAATTCCAGTTGCTTTCGTTTAGCTTAATTTTGTTTTTCCTTTACCTATTCAACGTTTATGCCGAGATAGACGTGTCTTCTGCAGGAGGATTCTTTAAATTTTAACTTTCCGTTGGCATTGTTGTTTATCCACTGCTGTATGAGCACCATTCATGTTAAGGGCGCCCCGATCTGTTTTTTAAAGGCAAGGACGCCGGTCTATCCTGTGCACCGTACCCCCTACGCACTTTGACCGCGACTTCTGTACACCCGATCCAAACCCGTAAAACTAATCCACCATCGCATCTTTTACAACCCTGCCATCATTCCTGGCTTTTTCTTTTTTATTGTATTTTTCCTTTCCTATTCCTCTGTGTAAAGCATGACAAGGAATGGGAAGTCTGTTAGGCTCTTATTTTGCCACGTCAATTCAGTTTCAACGCCGCCAAACGATAACTCGTATCCAGTAGCCCGGTATGTCATACAATCTAGAAATGACCAACAGATGGGGCAAGGTTTTAAGCATTGCCTAGAACCACAAAAAACCTAGATAGTAACTAACGTCGCGCGAATCGCCACACTTGGCTTAACCGTTAAAATAATCTAGAAAACCCATCGATTAGAGGTGTGTGCACTTTAATCTTCTTTTTAAAAATAGGCATTTTGAGTGCTCTAAGAATATTCGCAATTATACATTCATTGATCAAGGGTCATTGATGAGAGGCAGAACTACGGAACGATGAATATCGCATGTTATTTTATTCAATTCAGAATGGTGTGCACTCCAATGGTACACTCACTCTTTCATTAACGCCTACATAAAGCCGGTCCCTGTATTAAGGAAAGCTAAAAGTTAATCTATCAAGCTTAACATGTGTTTTGCATACAGTGATACATGGAAACACAATGCGTTTTACCTCGAGGGCGGCACCGCACCTAAAACCAATTTAGGTTTAATCTTCGTGGTAATACCGTCCTGCCATGAGCATGCTATCGATGGATAGCCGACAAACCCGCATTCGATATCTCTACATGACTAAGCTTGTCCGTAAATCTGAGGGTAACAGGAAACTGTGTCTTTCCCATCATGCTATGCATTGTATTGCTATACTCTTGGTAGAATATAATCATGTTTTGCGAGTTACCAATAGGCAATCATGGCATTTAATTTTTCAGTACCTTCTGCAACGATCATCTCAACGAGTGGTGACTCTTTAGCCTGAGAGTAATTAGTAAACTGAGCCGCCAAAAGAGATATCTTTCAAGATTGGCTGCTCTATATTACAGCAATGACACTATTCATATGACTGATCTTAGGTACCGCAACGCGCCTTCCGTGCAGCTGATCAACTACCATTGCTTACAAATCGTTAGGTACGGATATCTAAGGAGTTGCCCACCGGACGAAATCTGGTTTGTGGCATGCCTCTGAACGGCACTTCATGAGCACATGTCCAAAATTTATCTGGCTCAACGATGTATGTGGAAGTAGCTATTAGCCGATGCAAAGATAGATGATCATTCATTGTTCTGTGAATGAAAGTGCAGGATTCTTGCAGAAAAAAAAATTGGGACGCTTTTCCTGCGAATTACCCAATCACGTTGCAACTGACGTAGATGGGTCCGCGTATTGCACTTTTTTTTCCGCTGTGTCTTTTATCTCTAATCGAACATCATGGTGGACCAAGGTGAACGCATCGATCAGTTTGTGGCCATGACTGGCGCTTCTCCTTCACAAGCTCAATTCTTTCTCGAGATGAGCAATTGGAATTTGGATGTAAGTAGCCATTTTCCGATGACAGTGCAGCTATACCTACCAGTTTATGTTTAGATGGCTGTTAGTCAGTTTTTCGATTCAGCTACAGACACGCAAAGTTCCCAACGTGAAGCGTCGCCAGCTCCCCCACAACCCAGCGCTCCCTCCTCCGCGTCGACATTTCAGCCGTCCAAAGGTAGCTTCGCTTCCAGCAGTACCAGAAAGAACACGTAAGCGATGCAAAAATAGCCTGCCCCATAGCTTATTCACTTGGCACCGTAGTTCCAGGGTACGCACATTGAACGATATTGGTTCGGCCGATAACGACGACGAGTCGGATGGTGATGACCGTGAGAGTTTCTATACGGGTGGTGAAAAATCGTACGTTTCCCTAGGCAAAGGGAGGACAATGACTGATAAAAAAAATAGGGGTATGGTTGTTCAAGGTCCAAACAAACGTGACGGAAACAGCGTGGTGGACGCGATTTTAAAGAAAGCAGCCGAGTAAGTATTTTCTGGAGGGAGATGTTACCTTCATACTGATGATGAAACAACAGAGGGGGTACTGTACCAGAGGAAGAGGATGTAAGAATGCCCAACAGACCCACCTACTTTACTGGATCGGGGTATAAGTTGGGAAGCGAGGAAGAACCATCAAGCTTGATCGCACCCAGCACATCGGCAGCCGCAGCGGAGGAACCTATGAAACCGGTAAATTGGGATATGTTTTGACAGAAATGAATGAACAATGGGATTTTTTTTTTTAGGTAACTCGTTATCTTACTTTTTGGAGGAATGGATTTAGTGTGGATGATGGACCGCTCTACCGTTATGACGATCCAGCAAACGAAGCCATGTTGAATGCGATCAATAGTGGGTAAGCATGATTTCTTTTTATTTGATAAACAAGGAATTAAAATCGGTATCTGGGATACAGACAGGCGCCGCTGTCATTATTGAATGTAGCCCATGGGCAGCCAGTGGATGTTCGTGTAGCTAGGCGGCAGGATGTGGATTACACACCGCCACCCAAAGCACCGCCCAAGCCATTTGAGGGTGCTGGTCACCGACTGGGAAGTCCCGCAGCAAGTACACCATCCACACCGCCAGGTGCATACCCATCGTCTACCTCCTCCTCTGCTGCGCCCCCAGCTCCCACGTTAAATGAAAATGAACCCATCACATCGTTGCAAATTCGACTTGGTGATGGTACAAGGTAACCCCGCATTCTAATTTGACTCAGCCTCACTTTTTTGTACTAGATTGGTTGCTAAATTCAATCATACACATACGATAGCTGATATTCGACAACACATTGAAGCGTAAGAAAAAAGGAAAAAAAATTACATGTAGATTGATCCTGCGTTTTAGACATCGTCCTGGTCAGAGAGCGTACCTCCTCCAGACAACGTTTCCTGTCAAACAATTAACAAACGAACAACAAACACTGAAAGAGGCTGGATTACTAAATGCTGTAGTTGTTCAACGCTATCAGTAGTTGATGTCATATCTTGTAAAGGGTGTTTATTTTGAAGCTTGTGAATCATAAAGAGGTGCATAAAAAGGATGACATAACAATAAGGTAAAGGAATGTGTTGTGATATAAATGAAAAGTATGCAAAAGAACATGATCATGATAATGGAAGGTAAAAAAAAAAGTAGAAGAGAAAAAAAAAGGGAAGACAACTCTGGCTATTGTCTTGCTCTTTCCCTTGCGATTTTTTTTTGTTTTTTTGTTTTTCTTGCTTTGGACTCCTCAAACCGGGAGGATAACAAATGAAAGTATCATATCCACACAAAAATGAAAGATCGAACGTCGAATCGTTTTGTTGCTGTTTCTGTCGATTGACCGGAAGATGTTCGTAGTGATAAGGGAGGAAGAACCTTGGATAGACAGTAGAAAACATAAAATACCATGGGAAGCAAAAAGAGAAAAAAGACAAATACTCTTAGGCACCGTCGAAGGTGTGCTTCTGCATGACATGTCTTGACAACGCGTCTTTACGGCTGAAGAGCGAGGCGCACCGCTTGCAAGGGAAAGAGCGTTCTCCATGATGCACTGTGGCTGTGTGACGAGCCAAGTCATGCTTGCGATCAAAAGCCTTAGGACACTCGTCGCAGGTGAACTCCTTCCTTCTGTTCTTGTCGTGCGTACGAATGTGGGTATTCAGATTGTAACGGCGGCTGAACTTGCGTCCACAAAGGTGGCACCCATAGCGGCGTTCTTCAGGGTAGCTGCGGCGCTTGCGACAACAGGCCGATGTCCTTGTGGCATTGCGTGCCCTGGGAAGGGGTTTTGACTCTTCTTCCGATGTGTACTGGTCAGTTTCCTTTTGGCTGTCGCTGTCGTTCTCTTCCTGCTCATCCGACTCTTCTTCTTGCGCCTGCTTGTCTTGCTCCTGGCTGTCTTCCTCATTCCCACTCTGCTGATCCTGGTAGCTGGCATCGTCTGAGGGGGAGGCGATGTTGGTGAAATCAAATTGAGAAAAGGCAAAAAGCGGGTTCTCATTCTCCAAGCATTGACTTTGGTACTCGTATTTATCAGGCACTTCCTCGATTTCTTGGCTGCCAAGAGGTGGGAATAGCGAATCAGAAGACGCGGAAGGCTGAAGCATGGAATGTCTGGCGTTTTTCGTTTTGTCGATGAGAAGCTGTGACGGGTCTCCGTTGAACGTGGCAACCGAGTCTACCGTTGCTGGCCAGGCCAGTGTTCCTGGCATGGGCGAGGCCTGCTGCAGGTCTTCGTTTCCGAGATAATTCGACACGTAAATGTCACCGGTGGGGTGACCGTTGCAAACGCTGCTGTTTGCTGGGCTTGCGTTGAAGGCTAAGTTTTGGTCCATAAAAGGCGATGCCGCAGAGGCATATGGACTGAAGTATGGTGTGAACATGGCCGCAGTCGAATGAGGTGTGTCCATGCTGGCGTCGAGAAAAGGTGTGTCCATGGCGGGCGATTCGAGCATGGTCGCGGGGGAATGGAACGTGTCCATAAAGACGTGCTGTGCGTTTTGCGACAGACTGAACTCAAGTGTTCGCTGCTTCTGATCTTGAGAGGCATTCACAATGGAGCCTGCGTACCAAGCACGATCAGTTTGCGCAACGGGCAACCTCAATCGTTTACCTTCAAAGTCCCAAGAAAGCATAGAAGCTTCATCATGAGAGGTATAGGGATACGAATTCATTGTTCTTCAAATGCAGAAAAAGAGAAAGGTAGAGAATAAAAAAGTGGGAATCCAGATCAGGGGCAATTTATAAGCACAGGCCGGTGCGAGCCAGATTGCGCAGCAACAACGGAAACCGTCCCCCACCCACCGCCTCACATTGGGGAACGTCGACATAAATCCCCGCTCGGTTGCTATGACAACGGCACTGCTGGGCGGGGAAAGATAGGCGGAGATAGCGACAACAATGGGGAACGTCACCTCAATTGATCCTGGTCGGCGCAGTTTCGGAAGCTGGCCCTTGCGAACTCATCCCAATGCAAAAAAAAAAAAAAAATTTCATCCACTTTCGTTTACGTTGTTCCATCCGTAGCAACATATACAATGCCACTTTGTTCGGACTTGGTATGTTGTACAAGGCTGGAGAGCCACATTGCCGATTCGTACATAAACAATCCTCTACTCTTTCCTAATGAATAAGGATATTTGTTTTTCAAATAATCATCGAATGAATCATGGGATAGAATGTACTACTACATTTTATTATTTTTTTTCCTTAAACTTCCGTAGATTAGTCAATGTCCTTCCGCTTGTCAGTTGCTGCTGCGGGTGTCGCGTATTGCCTAATATAGATTGCCTCTCCGCCTTTACCCATTCTACTTTTTTTAGAATTTCACTGTGCACTTTCCGAAAGCAGAGGGTGGGCTTAAAAAAAACACTAAAACATAGGGAAAAAAAATTAAGGAGTACCCCAAGGGCAAGGGTAAAAAAGTAATGATTGGATGCAATGAAGCCAGGAAGCCATGTTCTATTACAACACTTGGCATCCTATCAAGCGAATAACGTGGCAAAATCTATTTTGGTACCGCGACTATGGGGATGAGTCATACTGTCGCATCGCTGCAGAAACTAATGGAAACTAATCGAAGAAAAAAAATGAATGGAAAGAGTGGGAACAACGTTCGCAGTCCAAGAAAAGGAAGGAGAAGGAGGAAAAAGCAAGGGCCACGTACTACAAAGTGAATTGCGCCACGCCATTATGACGCATCGTTTAGTGGCAACAAGAACAATTGCTTCCTGGTGTCTCCGATAGCTGCGCCGATCGAAGTCAACTTTGTTGACCGAATGCATCTAGCGTCATGTCTACTTGTTGCTTTGCGGCAGTTACGGCTAGCCTCCCGAACTTGAGTAGGTTTCTTGAAGAAGCTCTGGCGATCATTAGCATGCTTTTCGCTTTTTTATTCTGTTCTATCCATTGTTTTTTTTTTAACATTTTCAATAGCTGACATGATATGTTCTTCCGATAAAGTTTCTATTGAACAATGCAGCTGCAGCTGAATTACTAAGCGTTACACTTCATTATCCTTCGCTTGACGGCAACTTCACCCGATCTGTGTAACAAGCTTGTGACTCGCGTGATGAGACCATCGAGTGCGGGGTTTGCTTTTCTACTGTCTGGCTTAATGCCGTTGATTGAATGATCTTTTACGTTACCTAAATAAATTCTGTGCTTAGGAAGTATCCAGCACATATCATCAATGTAACATTAGACCGCAAATGATAGTCACATGAATAGCGTAAGGATTACTCATAATGAATATGTCTGTAGTCCAGATGAATGTTTACTAACCGTCCTATGGCATTTCTATTCAAAGTTAGGTGACACATTGCGCGCCATCTCGGGGAGAGAGCTTACAGTTGATACAGCGGATAGACGGTCTAAATGACAGATGATAATATGACTGATATTATATATGATCAATGAACATGCTTACCAGAGTTGTTAGCGAGAAAGTGTTTCTTGCACTTCCATTCAAGTGCTTACCATCGCTGACACAAAGTAACACTTCATATAGCGACACAAAGAAGGGACATCTCCACTCATCTAAGCTCACCACTTATAACACACAGGTGGCGTTGCATTGACTTAAAGGGTCTACTGATAGTCCATAGGTAACTTTACACTGACTCAAAATGGTACAGAACACTTCCATTTTCAACTTATGGAGGCTTTACCATCATTTCCTTTGCGAAAATATTGGGATTTCATTTATGGTCATTATAATACTCACACAGAACTACGTATGAAAATATCTGGAACATAACAACGTATTATGATCAGATAGTACGATACGGTTTCCACTGGCTGGAGATGATCAGCCTTTTGAAAGTTTCTTTTATTACAAGGCAGTTTGCTAAAGAGGTGCCATTTTGAATTTAGAAATTGCTTGTAATATAGATGATTTAATAGGCTACAACTAAAATGGTGCCAAATGTGACCGACAGTGCTGACAAATCAAAGATTTGTTCTAAACACATTGCTGTTTTCCACAGGAAAACGTATGGATACAATCATTGACTTTCATCCTACCTTTTTTTTTTTTTTGGGAAGGATGTTTTTGTTTGTTATGTCTTTTATATCATCTAAAATGCATACATACTAATACGCAGCTGTATATTTTCCCTAGAAGATAGGAAGAAACAATATAATATCCCTTTTAGACCGTTAGCAAGCGACGAATCAGGGAAATTTGCCTGAGTTGCAAGTCAATACTTACTTTCGACCTTCTTCCAGTCTCTCTTTTTTGATAATCAAGTGATTTCGTTTTGTGTTGTATTTTCCCATCACTCATCTGTATCTAGAATAAAACAGCCGCTTGCAGGAGGTATTACCGTTGTAATAAGTAGAATTCTACATCAGAACTGTGACGTATCTTTATTAGGGAGAACAAGAATGAAGCTCACAAGATAAGAACCATATGTGATAACCAAAATAGAATAGCACTCGTAAGATGATGCAAGCTTTCAGGTTGTGTTTAGTATGGATATTTCTCCTAAATGCTGGATCTGATATTTGTACATCACGGAGTTACAGCTGCAATCATAATAAAAAAAAGTATATGGTAAATATGCTCTTGTTAATCAATGAAGGATCAGTACACTCACAAGTAAAAACCTTTCTATTATTCTTTCTCCGTGTCGTGCTTTGCTCTTGAAGGCCTATATGATACGACTGTGGATATTATCCTTCATAGGTTGGACTGGGATTCAACTTAGCACGATGGGCTACTGGCTGAATTGGGAACAAGTATATGATTGGCTTGTTTCGCTCCAGACATATATATATTCAAACCGCGGAATACCCTAGCCACTGTACGATGCATATCAAAAGTGTGGCGCAATTCGGTTGGTGGCACAAGGTCCCTACTTTTTTGTTTTCTAGACTACAAGCCTTCCTCCATTTACCGCGCTCGATCCATTCTATTCTTTTCCATTTTGTTCTTCTCTACAACGATGCGCCATCATGACTCATCCCTACGCCTGTAGTACTAAAATTAAGGGTGCCACATTGTTTGTTTGATAGGCAGCCAAACGCCGTAGAAAACAGATCCAGTGTACCCAACCATCTATTTTTACCTTTTCCCTTCGGACTGTCCCGATTTTCTTTCTCTCTCCCTGGTTTGTTTTTTAAGTTTATACGCTACTTTGGGAAGGTATGCAGAGACAACCGAAAAAGGTAGAATAGGTAAAAACGGAGAAAGATCCACATTAGGAAAGTCACAACACCCGCAGCACCATGTCCAAGACCGTTGACAAGAAGCGATCCGTGACCAAAGTAGTACGTGCACCAGTTCAATGATATTTACGACCTTCCTTTTTTTTTTTAATAAAAAAAAAAAGACATGCTCATCCGGAAGACAGAGTGTTGTTTATCGATTCTATCTACGAATAAGAAATGTACTACCGAGATGTATGTGCTACATACTAAGTCCAAATCGAGGTGGTACTGTTTGCTACAGCTTGAGGAATACAAACTTTATTCCTCCAAAGACAGACGATTTTATTCCAGTAAAGTGCGGAGCTTTCGAATGAAGCTCCTGATCAGAGGCATGTAAATCAACTTACCCAACAGAAGGTTGCTGATCTGTCCATAAAGTACTTTTCAGTTTCTCAGTTCTTAGTCCTTCTTCCTTCGTTAACACTAATTTTTTGGTGCTACATTTTTCCCTAGTCCATCCTTTGAGAAGTCTAGATATCCATTTTTGAAGAGAAAACTATAAGCGATTGTTATCAAACGTATGGTCACAGTCTTGCTAGCTCCATGTTCGCCACGTGCTTTCAAAAGCGCTTTAGAGAACGCGGATTTCATCAGAGCCATGGAGGGAGCTTAGTAGTGTCATCGTAGTGGGTGCTGCATAACCAAGTTTCCACATCTGCACAATGGAAGCTAAGGTGATCGCAGGGATACTTCAAAATTTGTATTGTGCATATCATTTTAAATCAGAGATCACTCTATATTCTACCTTCGTCGCAATTTCTGTATGAGATCGTCTATATTCTCTGTTTATCTAACGCATGAACGCTTTGCCTGGCGTACGGCACGCATGCAAAATCCTGTCCTCAGATCAGTGCGCTGGCACAGCTATGATCACTATGATCATAATTAGACGAGAGCTGCAGTCTAGCTGTGATCATAAACATCATTTTCACACCTGTGATTAGGCGCTATTTAGAAGTTTCAAATTGCTTTCTGCTGTTTCTTTAAATGTTGTCTGTAATAAATCATTGGACGGAGCCATAAATCACAACACTGAATTTTCATTATGCCTGTTTACGTTATAGGTTAGATCGATACAGACAGCTTCATAAAATCAATGTACTTGATGGATTGCTGAACGCACGATGAAATTCCTTGCGTGTTTTCTGTCTTAGTTGCATTTCTTGCTATGAAGGTCGTTAATGAGATTTATTACGTATCGGTGAAAAGGATGGTTGCATACTAGTTGACTTAGATATGGAATATATTAAAATCCACCTCAAATAGCGCTTATGAAGACGACAGCATTCTCATAGCATCAGTCATCTACAAAGCCTTGCGGTTCTTAGATCCTAAACGGTGATGAACAGAATAATAGTACATATTTCTGATCCATCACAAAGTAGTACATGCAGGGTCAGCAAGACATACCTGCACGCTAATTTTCATAGTAGGTTTTAGCGCATAGGCATATGTACATTGACGTGTTAATAGCCCAAATATTTATCATGTTCTACTTCCTTCGTGTATACTGCTCGTGGGCCTCTTTATATTATTTTGTTAGGTATTTATTGGCAAAGAAAAGAACCAAATTGGTTAAGAAATTTGCGTTTAAATACGTGAAGCGGAAAAGTCATCCATATAAATTACCACTAAGACGGCTACTTTTGATAATAAGCGATTGAGAATGATAGCGCTCAAAGGTATTCCTACTACAAAAGCTTTAAGTTTTAAATCCAAGCTAACTTAAAAACATAGCACTACTGGTCGTCGCAGGAAATACATGTTTTATTGCAGTGAACTACAGTGTCTTGATCAATAAATACATTGATGAATTGCCTATTGCGGAAACTACGAGAGAACTGGTATGGTTAATGTTCACTGTATATTGTCTACGTAATCCTAACGGTTTGGACAGGCGCGTAGCTGGTACAGGCCCAATGAAACATAAAGTTAACTAACATTATCAAATGACAGTGAAAGAAATCAGCAGAAGGTGACGGCGGGATAGTAGGTCATGTTCCTTGATAAACATTCCGATGCATTTGGCTGAAATCAAGATCTAGATACTGCATTCATTATCCAGGTGATAGAAATGCTAGATCAAAGGGGACCGAGAGAATCAAGCCTGGCGGTGATCAGTGCATCTATCGAGAAGTTAATCTATGTGTTTTTCTTCCTTCATGGTTACCATTTCTAAATCCAATTGAAGAATTTCTTTCGAAATCAAAGATGCTAGTAAAATGCGGGACTTCTGAGTCTACAGTATTTACCGAATTATAGTGCCAATGGATGGACAAACTTAATTGTTGTATCACCGACACCTACGTGCATGTTATGTATGGATGGGTGTGACTTAATTATGTCAAGCCCAAACGCTGTTTGTATTTTGGTCAAGTGGACACCATTTTTTGGAATCGTCGGAGGTAAAAGTGGAATTGGCAGCCGACGCAAAACAAGTATCAATCGGCGCAAAGTTGCTTGTGTAAAAACCAGTAATATCAAAGTTATGCACGCCTTTATGGGGGTAAAGATGTCCGTGGGTACAGTTTTCTTTTATTTCTTCTTTCTTTTCTCCATTCCATTATGACTGTTCACACGTTGAAATTAGCCAACTCCATGCGGCGTGCTCAACAGCTTGACTGTATATTGAGGGCTATTGCACGAAACGATGTCGACACCTTGTGTCAGCTAGCTCGATCGCCGGAAGGCTTCATGCATAACCGAATACGACGATTTGTTTGGTAACTTATAGCGATGGAACCTCCATGACCAGCGGCAATCATTTCTCACACACACACACATACTTATCACTTGCAGGCCTATTCTCCTACGCACCCATTATGGATGTTATATCGACGAAAAAGGCATAGGTAAGAGAGGAGAGGAGCGAAAGGGAAACCACCCTCTATCCGGAAAGAAAACGGCGGTCGTAACCTTTTCTTGTAGAGAACGACCTTGCTGATCCTAGTCAGATATCCAAGGACGTAGAGCGATCACTTTATTATTATCCGCAAGGTATAGCAAAAGGGCCCAGAAGCGAAGAGCGTGTAGGGTTCACACGTTAATGTTTACGCAGATATATCACCGATGCTCAAGGCTCACAAACAACAGGAACTTCATCGTATGATCGTCGAAATCCTTTGGCGAAATCCACGATTAAAATATTATCAAGTGAGTTTCTGTTTGTTCACATTGAAACTGACATTGAAGCGATCCAGGGGTTTCATGACATTTGTACCTGCTTTTTGTTGGTTCTCGGAAAAAAGGATGCGATTCCTGCAGCCGAAAATGTTGCACTGTTTTTCTTGAGATATCCTTTTTTGGGAACGAATGAACACAGCCCCCGCTATTTTTTTTCATCTTGTTCCTTTTGTCCTTAACAACAGACTTTACAGATGCGATGTTAGATTCATTTGATCCGATTTCAAAGCAGCTGCGCCTGATGAGCTCCATTATAGAATACGAAGATGTGGAACTGACCAATTACCTGGAAAGGTAACTATTAATACCTGGAAGGAACAACTTACCTGAATTCAAAACAAAAAGGTCCAACATTATGCCATACTACGCCCTCAGCTGGATCCTTACTTGGTTTAGCCATGATATTGAGGATTTTGGCAAAGTCAGCCGTCTTTTCGATCTTTTCGTTGCAAGTTCACCGCTGATGCCGGTTTACGCTGCCAGCGCGGTAGGTTAACAATTTGTCAACAAGGAGAAGGAGGGAGAAAACAGGGAGAGAACAAAAATAAATCTAACAATACTTCCCAGATCACGCTGCTCCGACGATCCGAGATTTTGCGTACCGATCCCGATATGCTTCATTCGCTTATAACACACGTTCCCGAGGATATCGATGTGGAGTTGGTCATAAAACTGGCAGTTAAATTAGAGAAACGCTATCCATCACTGCAGTTACAAAAGCGGAGTGGGATCTGGCTGCACGACGAGTAAGCTTCGTTTATCAGTTCATGTTGAATGACATAAAAAAAATTAAAATTAGGTCCGGCGTCAACACATGGGAGGCAGACTGGCATCATCTAGGTTGGGATGGTGTCCCTGACCGTATACAAGCAGATAAGTATCTTGCCCATGGTATTCCGAAGGAAGAATGGGAAGATGAAATGCTCAAAATGTGGGTCGAGAGGAGGCGACGTCGCATATAAACAAATCAATCCCCTTTTTTCTTTTATTATGACAGATCTTCATTTGTAACATAATCCACACGTCATGTTTGGGGAGCATCACTTATTCTTTCTCTATTTTCTCTTTTGCATGTTAATATCCTTTGTGTTTCATAAAGTTTTCTTTTTTTTACAGTGGCATGCGCCACATCACTGCATTTCATTGATCCATTGCATCCTTCTTCTTTTGTCATGACATGGGATTCCAGAAAAAGCAATTTCTGCAATTTTTTTGTTTTGTTTATGTCTATGTTTACAAGTATTCCTAGGCTATTTCATATTTTCCATGACATTCTCCGGCACCGAATTGGTTTTATCCTCCG
This sequence comes from Saksenaea oblongispora B3353, assembly GCA_000697495.1. Lineage (NCBI taxonomy): Eukaryota > Fungi > Mucoromycota > Mucoromycetes > Mucorales > Saksenaeaceae > Saksenaea > Saksenaea oblongispora. The sequence goes on along the minus strand of JNEV01001558.1, from coordinate 2,459 downwards.
TGAACGTGCGTGGTTGTATGAGGTACAGCATTTCGTAAATCGATCTAGTTAGTACAACTGTATCACACTTCAGTGACTCGGAAGCAATGGCACTTGTAAACTTAGACGGTGCTTCCAAGAATCCAACATAAAATATCAGACTCGGTCCGCGGATGTCGCCTTGCACTCCGTCAGTACAGTGCATCCCCGAGATTGTTACCCGTCTCAAATGATTTTTTTTGTCAATGACACAGAGAATTTTTGTCCCTGTCTCCAAAATACATTGATCGTCCGTTTAGAGATTATTTGTCGCTTAATATTGATTTTTTATTGTCATGATGAGTAGAAAACACTTGTATTTCATGCGGTCTTGCTCGATAATACAGCTGACGATATCAGAGTAGATGGGTTCGTAGCTAGCCTTGACGCAGAGCGCTTGCCAGCGGAAGCGGATTTCACTGCTCCTGCGTGAGTCAACTCGCACATTTTGTCCATGGCAACAAGAGCCTTGTTCGAATATATTTCCCGATCAGAAAGTCGCTCCAAGAACACACCTAAACACGCAAAATGAGTACTGTCATTTCATCCCCAACCTTGTAACACTTACACAGTTGAGCCGTGAAAAACCATCAATGTCCTTGGATGAAAAAAAAGCCAAAAATCGGCTTGGCGGCGAGTATCATCCCGTAATCTGTCGACAGCAAAATAAAGACTAACTATACGCTAATCACGATGGTCCACACACATGAATAAAATTATACAAATGCATATGGCAATCCTATGATCCCAATCATGTTCACTCAGGGCGTCCGCAGACTACTACAAGCATCTCTTAAAGAGTAACACCGGTAGATTCCTTGACATGCGGTGTCCTAATGATAAATCCATAGTGGAGGTGCCCCCAACAAACTGAAGAGAAAATTTGATGCATCATCCTTTCTCTTTTTGTACATGAGTTACCTACTGTGTCTAATTCGTTAGAACATAGTAAGATATTCTTCGAGTAACCAACCTTTTCCTCCCACCACTTGTCAGACGACCATGGCACAACGATATCAAGGCCAGGAAGGTGAAAAATCTACAACAGTAATAGTAATAAATATATTATAATGCTTTCCATTCACAGAAATACAACGGTACATCACTGAATGTGATCATCCAACCTTTGGATGACAAGATATAGGCAGTTCCTTTTAAAGACAAGACAAGAAGTAAAGGGTAAAGAATAGTGAGGAGAGCCACATTGAGTCCTCTGTCAAATGCATCGCAGCTCCTACTTTATTTAGACCGAAGTGCAAGTTCAGTCCCATCTTGTGGAACGAGATCATGAACAAAATCCAGCGACGAGTATGTATTAAACGATTGACACAATGGACACGAGATATAATTAACTTGCTTTACAAAATATCTTGAAAGATACTTTCAAAGAGATGGCGACTAATTTGACCACCTCTGCGACACCATCCATAGAACAAGAAATGACTAGACTTTTCGAGGAATCCAACAGTGGTTGCGTTTTCACTGGCTTGTACACCTCGTCGCCTGCGCCTTCAGTTGCTGAAATGTCGACAGTTGTGTCTGATACCGCTTGCTCATCCACCTTATTATCAGAGCTATCCATTGCTAACACATCAACCGATACCATTAGCTCATCCACATCATCGCCTGTTCCATCCGATGCTATGGTGCGCCAAATTTATAACCCGCAGAAATTGTACTAAAGTTTGAAAATTAATGGCGAGTTGAAGTATCAAAAATATCAAAATCCAATCTGGTTATGTGATAGAGAACATAAGATATAACAAATTTACCGGAACAGAATTGTATTTACTTCAAAAAAAAAAAAAGGTTTTAGGGATCCAAAGTTTTTCTAATTTGGCTGGACCCTGTGTGAAGGCACTCGATTTGAAACAGTGCAATATACAACTCCGATTTTCGGCTAAATATATATCTTTAATGTCATTCTATGGAATCTGATGGAATCAAAGATAGGAAATATGGTTGTTTACATTGAAGGTCGGTTTTAGATCATAGTTTTCTAATCTAAAGGTTTATACCAATCAACAGCAATATTGATGGTAGTTCAAAGTTTTTCATAGTGAGGATCAATCATTGAACTAGAGTAATTGTTCTCATTGTTCCTGGCGTTCTTAACTTTGGTTCCTGAGTACGAAAGTATTTATCTTTGTTTCAGGTTTACACTGTGTCAGAGTTATATGTGAATTGAGTAGTTGGTTGGTTTTTTCTGAGATCTCCGCTATTCTTTTGACTACTGTTTATAGAAGTACAAAGATGCTTCTGTAGTTTAATCGGATATCGAAGTATTACGGTTAGGCTGCTTTGTGTAAGATTAAGACGTTAAGTAGTTTGATTGGATGTTGAAATACGACAATTATATCTGCCTGAATAGTTCCGTGAGCTCGTTCTGCTCTTTTATTTCTGCTTGTTTGAAATGCCTCGTCCTAAGCCAAAAAGAAGAA
>JNEV01001557.1:0-94547 GCA_000697495.1 Saksenaea oblongispora B3353 | reverse complement strand
TCTAGCATTTGAACAGTTCCAGATTCGTTTTGCTGCCCTTTTCCCAGATCAGATAGCTCATATGGATGAACAGGACAAAGACAAAGAGCGCAACATAAACATGAAAGCGTATCGTGCGTGGATTGAGCCACTACTAGCTGGGACCAATTGGGCCGCTTTCCGTCGAAATGTCGTTGTAGGTGAACGTATGCATCACCTTGCCGAGGTGGTTGGTCAGGGAATCTTGTTGATGACCAAAGAATTGAGCGGATCCAAAATACATCTCACGTTTACCAACAATGAATGGGATGAATTTATTATTGGGCTCGAGACTGGTCGGTGGAATCATTTGTTTTCTGACAGCGAAGCGTTGCTACCACAACTGCAATCCAAACTAGCCACTGTCTACTGGTTTCATCCTAACGGGCTCATCGTATCTCAAGAAGATAGAAAGAATGAATTATCATTGCGTAGTGCTTCTATGGAAGAAGTGTAGAAAATGCTATTTATTACGTGAATAATTTGTGTATGATATACCCGTGAGAGAAAGAGGCTTTTTAGTTTCCCTCTCACTTCACAGTAGAATACACCGCTACTTCTCCGGAAGCATAAAGCAGTAATATTCAAGACAACGCCTATATACCCGTGGATATCGATTACAATATAACATTTAGGTTACATGAGGGTATGAATAAAATTTCGAATGAGGCAACCATATGGTCTTGCTTTGTTCTCAATAGAAGAAACGGAACTACGAGAGCAGTCGACTTAGCTTCACGAAAGCCTACATGGAAAATGCTACACATACCTTATCGCAACCAGGTTTCTGGCGTTCCATCGCATCGCGTCGGCAATTTTCTTTGTATAGCCAGTACCCAGTCAACCCGGCAACAAAGGCGGCCGTCAAGGCACATGCCAAATTCACGCATTTACCGAAAACTACAAAGCCATTTCAGAATATTTACGAAGTAAGAAGCAGATATTACCATAATGTGGTGCATCGGAATCGGGAAAGGCGTAGGCGGCGACAACACCGCCTACATTACCGACCATTACCACTATTGCAACTGCAGTTGCTCTGCAAGCAAGATCAGGGAAATTTACGCTTGACCAACCAACCACAGCGGCGGCTATCGTTGAGTGTGAGTAAGCCCTTCGAATCCGATTTCTGTTTACCTACCTTGGAAAGCAATTCCACCGACAATGATAAAGATGGCAGTATATAGTCCTAAATGTTTGAAATTGCAACGGGTCAGTCCGAGGAGATCACTGAGAAAAACATACCAGCAGTACTATCAAGTAATAAAAGTAGCGTATATCCAACACTAACCAGGAGTAATCCACCAACAATCAATGGAGACCGTCGACGGTATTTGTCAGCCACATACCCGCCTGTCAATGTCATGATGCCAGCCCATATTCCAGGAGGAGCTGTCAGTAACTGGGAGGTTTCGTTCGAAAAACCAAACCCTTTTTTAAAACCAAAACAATGAGCCCAAGAATACCCACGGTCTGATGCCTTTTTACCATGAATAATCACGGGAAAGAATATAACGGCACTTGTCATATTGACCGACGTCAGAAGATAAACCAAACCGAACGTCCATACTTTCCAGTCACTGAAAACGGTCCAGATCGTGTTCCACGTAATTGACGTTTCTGGCTGTTTGGGGATACGTTCTCTCTGCAATTCTTTTTGTTCGGCAGTCAACCAAGGTACTTGATCCACATGATCAAATAGAAACAAAAATGAGACCAAGCTGACGAGTACAGTTGGTATGCCCTCAAAAAGAAATAGATATTGCCAGCCGGCCAATCCCCATGTGCCTGAAAGATACATAGCTCCGTATGCCAGCGGTCCAGACACGATGGCAGATAAACTCGCGGTGGATAGTAGAAATGCCAATCGTATATTTAGCTCGTCAGGTTTGTAGATCTGGGATATTTGGTACAGAACTCCTGGTATATATCCGCTCTCAGCAGCTCTTCCAAGGCGAACAATGAATTAGCCGTTGCTTTCATCTCTTTTGGTATAATTTACCCTAATAAAAATCTGGCAACGACAAGTCCTTTGAAATCACGTACAAATGCCATCACTATCGTGACAATTCCCCAGAATGTCATTAGCGATGGAAGCCAAATCCTTGCACTTGTCCGCTTCAGGATCATGTTTGACGGTACTTCGCACAATATCTATACGTATCAAAAAGAGCATTTTTTAGAAAAGGGAGAAAAGGGAGAAAGAAAAGGTGAATAAAGTTGTGATACTTGCATAAGTGACAAAAAATGCAGAAATCGCGGCACTTAATTCCGTTGAAGTGAGCTATACGTATGGTAAGTAAGCTGCTACATCATTTGCAACATTGTTACGTGAAGGTCGGCCTGGATGCCTGCTAATCTGGTACCATAGAGTGTCAGATAAATTCGAACAATAATTGAGCTTACTCAGCATTTCCTAAATTTGCACGATCGGTATAATCCATAAAGAAAAAGCAACATAGTAACGGTATAAGTCGTATATCGAGCTTTCTAATTAGCGATTTTTCCAAATCGTTCTTTGTATGTCTTTGGGCGGGTTCGATTGTATCTGACATGATCAAAGACGAGGATGAAATGAATTAAAGAAAAAGGGGCTGTCGCTACATATATTTTGTATTTCATCTACAGACACCAACTGTAATCCTTGGTTTTCCAAGGAGGTTGTGGCGTGAGGGGAAAGGACTGTCATTTACCATACGAATGAAAAAAGCAGTTCATCACAGGGGAACATTCACTTCTCCCACATAAGATTGTCATTCGTACATAAAGCAATCATTTATTTCACTCAGCCATGCTATACTCTCTCTCTCGCTCCCCCCCTTTTGTCATGTATGAACCTTACTCAAACTATCGACTATCAGCGGCTTAAAGTTTCCAAGAAAAATAAAATAAAACAGAATTCTTGGGAAATTTGATATCTCGTTTAGTACCGGATGATGTATTACTGCGTTAGCCAACTATATGTTTCTGTATAGCCTTTCTCGGGAATCCGGAAGATCAAGCATTAACGTGCAACTTATGTAGCAGCTGCCATGTTGCATATGTCCCCCTTTTTTTTCCACTAGAAATAATGATAACGCCAGTCACCAGCTGATAATAGTCTAGGCGCAGAGTAATCAATATAATCAGATGTAAACGAGTGGGGGATGGCTTGTTATCTATGCCCTTGTTCTCCTATAACACGATGTGGATAAAGTACTGATGTTACACAAGTAACTGCCGGATTTGCATCAGTGTTTTCAGGAATCCAACTCGCTAAGGCTTGGCAGCTCTACGTATAAATAGTATTGTAAAGTTTCTCAGAATACGACATCGATTTCTGCAAAAAATACAGCCTCTTTTGGTAAACTAGTCTTGCCTCCCGAAAATTCTATTCGCACTCTGTTAAGTCTAATTCTGGTTTCCAAAAATAGATGCTGTATGTTCGTAAGACACAAGGTAACGCACTGGATACATTTCAGAATGGATAGCTGACTTCTCTATAGATGGTGTAAGGCAACGTCATTGATGGATATGATATCCTCGAGTGCATAAACTATCTTGCGGATGTAATATATGTACGTTGTTGATACAACATGTATTGCGAAAAAAAAAAAAAAAGGAACCTGTTTCTATGGTAAAGAACGTAAATATATTATACAAATCAATATCAAGCGAAGATATACTCTCTATTGAGACAAGGTTCTTCAAAGTTTAAGAAATTTCTAAGCGCATCCATTGCTGAGAAGCAGCTGGCATTTCTTTTTCAGATAGATGACATAATATTAAATTTGTCCTGACAACATCTACAAAAAACATAAAAAGAATCGTTACACGTGTCCTGCTGCTTAGGAGTATAATAAAATGTCTTGATGAGAGATTTATAGTTGTGCTAGGACAGTTAATGGAGTGGCACTTCGGAAATATACTGACTCAAGCCATTGGAGAGCATTCTTCATGGAGCAATGAGGACTCTGATATCAAAAACCATGTCTTAGATCTGTGGACAGAAGAGTGAGGCCCATATCCAAAGGCGCCTTGACCAGGTATGCAGGCAGGAAATCACTTACATGAGATTCAGGAAACTGTACATAATAAATTTGCCTTCTATATTCATGTGAAGCGTAGTATGACATGACTAAGAAGGGTTCATCTGCAGTAGTCATAATACCTAACCCATAAGCCAAGACGACCATTATCTTGGGTGTTATATCAGCCTTAGCTCTCATTAAATGCAGCCAAGACTTTCACAGCCTCTAGCCAAGAAACGAACATGAGTTTCTCATGTTCATACTACAGACATAGAAACCGTAACAGTAAATTAATTGAGGTTCCTAAAAGCTATAGTGAACGAGATAGATAAGTATATTCACACGAAGGGGCCATCATTTGGTAATGAATGGCTTCCAAATGCATCAATCTGAGGACATTGATGCGCCAACCCTTCGTCGTATTCAATGCCATCAAGCACTTCTAATTTGTCATTTAAGAGCGAAGTTAAACGGAAAGTTCCTTTGGGAACATAACACACTGCTCAAGAGACTTCCATTTGAAATCAATGTACAGAAAATAACAAATAAAACAAGTCGTAATAGGCGTATAGGTTGACCTTCACCCGTAAACTAATCCTTGAGAAGTTTTTTGACAAATGCTTCGTGATTACTAGCGTTTATTATCCCCACACTAAACAGCACCAGATTGCTTTAGTATTGCAGCTAATCGCTTGTAATCAGCCAACAGCCGCGTTACATCCCCTATCGTAAGCTCCTCCACTGATTTTATGTCCAAAAACTTCTGAATTGGGCCGTCGGTCTCTGCAGTCGAAGTTGGCTTTGGCGCGACAGATTGAATGAAGTTAGAAGGTGCCTGTAACAACGCATGGAATGTGTCTGTGCGAGAAGATGGTTGCTGGTAAAAGAATATTTAGAGAACAGCGTTATATTTAAAGGCTAGTTACCCTTGCTGAGCTGACACGGCTCTCCATGAAACTTGATGCAGAGTTCTCCCACGCATTGCCTCCACCGCCAATTGCTGGGACACCATTGCCAGTGCTATTCTTTCTTGGTTGTGATTTCGCCGTTTCTTTCAACTCGCTGGCTTCCTTCTTGGTTCCATCGCTACCTATACGGACCTTGCCTATAATTTCTTCCATCATAGACGAATACAAAAGTCCATTTTTTCCCTGGGGCGGTATGGATTTGGTTTTGTTTCCAGACGTAGATGACCCTTCATCCTCCGAATTTCGCTGCCATAACCGGCCTAATCCATCAAACATAACATCCGACATCAGTTTGAAGCCGCCCATGGGAGTGTGTCGTAATGCAGATTCCGATCTTACGTCCTTGGATTTGGACGAGTTTAACTCAGTGAGATGACTAGAGACTCATTAGTAGGTTATATACACACAGGTAAAATATTGCATACACTTTATCCGCTGACAGACCGAGGCTGACAAGATTTGTAGTTTCAAGAAAGGAAACAGCGGCCATCTGAAAAAAAAAGGTTACACTAAGAATAAACTTTGTAACTTTACCATATTTGTCAAACAATAACTTCCTTGTCCCGTAATCATGGATGGTCTACGAAACCTCTGAATGAATTTTAAATGTGAAAGGAAGTGGGGTGGATTGGACTTCACAATAGTGAATATTAAAAGCGGGAGGAGGAAATCTGCTCCACTTGATCGAATAGACTGCTGGTCTGCATTTTCCTTTTCATCCGTCAGGGATTCAGACTCTTTCTGAGTAGTAGGTTCCGCGGTTTCGGGAAGTAGAACGTGTGTAGCTTTTTCATTTGTTTCAATCTCCTTGTTTCCAACTTCTCCTTTAAGATCTACGGTCAATGCTACTTCAGCTCTGTTCTGAGCATCGGTTTCTTTGTTGATGGTTTCTTGTTCTTGCGTTGCTGTTTCACCATCTTTGTTGGTGTTTGGTATCATACGCTTTCCTTCCCTAGCTTCTTCTGTATCAAAAGTCTCTGTGACATTATTCTCCAGCTTGTCTATCGAGCCTGATAGGAAGTTTAGAATAATAATAAACTAACCCAAGCGGTCGCTACTTACCGACCATAATTTGATGAGTTTTCACCAGTGTGTTTAATTTTTCTTTAGGGCTCACAGTAGAGATGAGCTGCTGTAACTGAATTCCTGCTGCCTTGACAGCCTCGTTTATACTCTCCATTTCTGTAGAATCATTCACAACAACGCCAAGATGCTCTAAACTGAGATCAAGCAAATTCAACGCAGCTATTCGTGATGCCAGTGCTTCATCAGCAAGCGCTTCATCACCACGGGGCTCAGGGAATAGACTATTCACGACTCTCCTTAGGTGACTATCACAGCAATCACGCACTTACCGATTATATAGCTCTGAACAAATATGGGACTCTATCATATCCAACCTCTCCTCGATATCTTCATAAGTCTCCTTGAGTTGCGGTCGAATATCATCTAAAAATTCCATAATTATCGCGCTTGATTCGTCAGGAGTTCGTGGCGCCTTTTTTAGAAATGCCTCAATAAAACTTGGACATCTTGTAAGTAAAAAAGAAGAAAGTAACATAAACGGTGCTTACGTGGCGACTTGTGATGCCATTGGAATTTCAGACAGCGCTTGTTGATTAACATCAGAATCGCTATTTCGTGAACGAGTCCATTCTACAATATCAGCTTTTGAGATTGGTTTTTGTATGAGCATTGCAGTTATGATTTTATCGTCGCGTAGTGGTAATTGAACATGACTCGCTAGAATAGTATAAGCTGGATGATCAGATGTGATTGATGAAGGGTCCAGACTAAATGTGTCAAACAAAGATCTACTTCTTGCATAAATAACATTTGTTAAATGTCAGATGCATTTACCTTTTGTTGGCAGACTCTATAATGGATGCCATTTCACGCTCAGCAGATAGCAAGCCTAGAACTACCAAGCGATCTCTAGGGCCATGATATGTTATACAAGAACAGAAAACCAAGCATTTCCACGTACTTTTGGAAAGTTCCGCGAATCCCGCTGAGTGATATGACTTGAGCCATTTCGTGATCGTTCTGATATAAAACAACATGATCTTGGATAAATTCGCGATCAATCACTGCAGAAGGATGTGATGGCCGTGAAACGGGAAGCAACAACATAGCCTGTAAATTGATAGACGTATTTGTCTCAAAAGAAGCACTGACAAGAGGATTTTACCTTGTCTTGCACCAATAAAAGATCAACAATATCATCAATTTCACTGTCATTTGAATCTCTTAATCGGGATAACATGAGCATGCCCCATGAATTGGATGGCACAGGTATAGAAAAAGAAGAAGAAGAAGGAGAAGAGGTTGTGGATGAGAGACTCTTGGATAGACTCGAGAGACTTGGACGTTTCGCTACAGATTGCGATGGAGAAGATGACAGGGAGACATCAGAGCTAGTTATGCGCCGCAAAAAATTCGTTGGTCTTTCTGATATATTCTGCTGCTCTTCATCGGTGCTAGAACCAGTAGAGTTTGCAGAAGTAGATGTAGTGGGCCCTCCTGTTCGACGGAATTGGTCAAAACGGAACATGATACTGGCATTTTTAAGCGAGATGATTGAAAGTCATGGTTTTGAGCTGAGACAATTGACCAATCATAACGGAAGACAACGAGACAGGCACAAGTGGGTGGGCTAAAGTCTGGGTTCCACCTAGTCGCCATTATCCAAGCTATATGAATTTTCTCTTTATTAATCCCTTAACACGAAAAGTAGCGTCTGCATAAGTATTTTTATATTTATTATGGTCTTTTGATACCATTATTAGAATAGTCATCTTAATTTTGCTTAATATTGTCTGTATCCACTATAGTGCAACCAACCTACAATCAACAATTTTCGCACTGAACTTTGAATGCCTACTGCAATATAAAAGTTTAATAAAATGAAATTCCTTCTCATCGTTATGATAGAAAGAATATGATAATCAACTTTATAGTTTAAGCAGTTTGAAGTCTGCATGCTTTGAAAAAAGAGCCATCTAAAATAGGTTATCGGCTAAGTATTGTACCGGACATATGAGCTTTTTTTGTACCTTTCTTTCAGTTTTACCGAATATGCCCCTAATATAGCCGCTACCTTGTTGTCTTACCAGTAGCTCTATCTTAGCAAAGGGGCAGAAGTGGAGGTTGTATAAGCTATAAGGAAGGATTAAGTATGAGCCTATGTAGGATGGTATTTGGTACAGATCATGGCAGGAATCGAGGGGAAAGAAGACGGTTGATGTTGATTTCAGTCTAACATCGTAGGAAGTCATAGAGCATACAAGAAGGTGAGAGTCAGCATGGTGCGTGTTCTAACAAAATTTTAGATACTAAGACCCACCGATCTCACTTATGGCATAAACTTTGTTAAATAATAAGAGTATGGCCAAAGAGAGCCCCAGAGAAAACAATAATTCACATAGAACAGAGGATAAAAGGGTTTCTAGATTTCAATATGAATGAATACCATGAAAGCGCAGTCTGTTGATTGTACATCCCTGTGTATAAGAATTTCCAGCTGCTCTTTCCAGCCGAGCGGTCTCAGTCTGGAGGTGGGAGTCAGTATTCTGCTGCGATAAGGATGTAAGGTAACCCCGGCTAAATTTCTAGTGAAATTGATGGTTGCACCTTCAGGTGCTCTATAATCACTAATGACGTTGTCTCACCCATCTTCACGGAAAATCCGGTTATCCATATTGTGTGTGGTACGGTCCTATGGATGTGGTTTATAAGCAAGTGGTATCTATTTTTGGGAAACAGACTGCGGGACGAAATAATTAATTCCGCTTCCGAGAGTTGAGGTGAGGCACCTATACTTAGTCTATCCAAGAAAGAAGGTGGTAATATCGAACCTAGAAAACTAGTCTTGAGAATTTTATTTCTACATGTTCTAGGCGGGCTTTTATGAGGGAAATATGGATGGTTCTCATAAACGGATACCTATGATAAGAAGGTAGATAGTGGCGCAGGTTCGGTTGACCTGTTTTTGGAAATGCTAGAAAGCCTTAACTTCTATCAGTCGTGCACTGAAGTCTTACATATATTGATGCAGGGTTTACATATGCCTACCACGAAGCTGCATTAATTAGATACACAAACGAATAATAAAAAAAGCATATGGAAACATCGATTGATAAGAAAATGTGATAGGTTTAAGGCACGATTTCGGGAAAAGAGCTTGCATAATTCTCGATCGTCATTTCGTTGGAAAACTCTCGTGTGGAGCAGCCATGTGCAGTGGATTAAAGTCGTGAACATGTTAAGCATTTGCTTCTATGGCTTGACCACACATATCAGTGCGGAAACTATGATGTCAAGCAGATAGCGTTGGCATGTTTGTTTTTGGAGTCATGTTCGTAGATATGTTCACATTTCTACGTTTCGAGGCGTCTATCCCAACGAATCCTATGCGGGATATTTTTTAAAATAACCAGCGAGTATGTGCTGACTCTTTGTGTAGTGTACGATAGGTACCCACACGCTACGTGGGAAAAAGAAGGCCGATGATGGATAATCGTGACTTCGTCATAGCTGTCTAAAGGCAAGTCTTTCGATCCCAACAGCTGTTATTTCCCCTTTTGTATCATGGCCATAGTTGATGACAGTCATGCTGATCAAGACGCAGGTGTTGCTTCACCTATCATGAGAAAACTTGTGGATGGAGTGGTGCAAGGGATCGTGGATGAGTTGCCTAGTGGAAGCCATCCTGACGACGATTCACCATACGAAAGAACCTTATGTGCTGCTTGGGATGTCTGTACAGTGACCGAATATGCTGAAATTATGGCCAATGCACAATTTCATCGAGTGCTCCTCAAAGTAACGAGAAAATCGATTCCAATGTTAGGACATCTGAACTAGTCTGTTAGATTATTACGACGACGCAACGGACTCGCACACGAGAGTTGGCCATGGGAGCACTTGCAAATATGGCATGTCATTGGGATTCTGTTGGACAGATGTTACTGAATGATATGGACGTATTACGATTATGTCGATCTATTCTGTGGCATGAAAATGATGCTCGTGTTCTGCTAGAGACTTCCAGGTATAAGCGCATATGGTCCCGACATCCTCCTAACTGTGGTTGGTATTTGTTTTGCTAGGCTTCTCAATACATTTTTATCCTGTTCTATTGACGCCGATCATCAGACTATTATTGAGCACGATCATTTAACAGATTTTCTTACGCCAGTCCCTCTGTCACCCTCGATTTTTCATCAATTTACGTTGATCGTGTGCAACACATTGTATTCCGATCTTTTGATGATGAGTCTGGAACTCATGATGAGACTGGTAGTGTACACAAATGCTGTCACACATAGTCTGGCACGTAGAGATCAGAGCAATCGATTTATCGAAAAATCGGATACGCTAACACTGATTCGATGGGGAGCAGAGAGACTGGAAGAGTCAGTAATATCCGAGAAATAGAAGAAAGCGACTTATCTCAATCTTATAGGGAAGGTCGTGGTGTAGGAATTGGGATGGGTTTTAATCGAGGTGTGGCAAAAAACGTCATGCATTTGTTGTGGGCTTTGATGGCTTATGGAATGGCGAGTACAACCGAGTGCGGTAAAATATTAACCACAGTATATTTAGACAAAGAGATGCTGATCAAATGTTCTGTAGGTCCTGATATGACGAACTGTCTTTGCCAATCCATGTCTCGTATCGTATCATACATCCAGGAAGATGAGTACGATCACAAGGACGATGACGATGATATTCAGAACCTTGCACAAGCCTTAAATACAAAACTTTCCATGGCAAGCTAGTGAATGATACAGAGAGACCTTCCTTCCTTCACACCCCTTCGCCTTTGTATATTTACCACACAGATGTCAATTTTTGAGAAGATAGCTATTTTTTCCGTTATTAACATGCATACTGCCTCGTATGCATCAAAGATATTACTTTATTAACAATGATCAATGTGTTAAAAGAAACTAAACAACCATCATTCTACACGTTTCATCAACGCATCCCAGACATATTAAAGGCTGTGCCACTGTATCGTGTGTTACGACGAGTGATACAGCGAAATAAATGAGTACATTGCATCTTCGGTGCTGGGTCTTTGACATGTGAAACTTTGTAACTCAACACACATAAAACCTCTATTGTGGTGATATATTCTACAAACTAGATGTTGCACAAACCTATACAGGATAGGCGCGTTACATTACCTCTACTGGTGACACAGAACAACGACGTGGCACACTTTTTTCCCAACCCAAAATGACTCCGCGTCAGTTCTGAAGTCGCAGGTGGACAAAAATAGGTGTCTTCGCCAGGGAAAATCGTGTCGATTATAGTTGACAGAGCGACTCTGACACATAGAATATCACACTTGGCGAACCTATTGCGAACCAACAGAAACGTACAGAGATATGACTTTTGAAGCTTGCTCAGTTTGTTCTTGTCAAATAGTGCAACGCATTGAATATTGCTGGTAAAAACCCGATTTTCACATATCCAGAAGATCTGGTAATCGACGCTTTTTTATTTCGTATCTTATATCTCTGTTCTGTAAAGAGTTATTTCCTGATGCTCGAGTAGTTAACAACCATATCATGTTGGCCAGGTATAAGGCAATGAGCATCGCCAAGAGTTAATTTCGTCCGTGCAGCAGTTGAATAAGGTTTTTCCGTACTAAAGCGTCTTGCAATTCTGTACATTTGCGATGGTTCCAGAACTGATGCAGGGCGAATTTGGTTTTGGGAAAGAGTGTATCATTAGATACGGAAAGCAAGCTTTATGCATTTCGGAATACTGGATTAAAAAAATATCATATTTGAGTGTACTCGTAATTGTGATCATCGAAGTCGTGCCAATACTATCATTTAACAATTTGACTTCAAGCAAAATCAATAAAACAAGTTTTAGCAAAGACTATGCAAAACAGGAACAGAAACAGAAAAGCATAAATCTACTAATAGGATTAATATGGTACAAAAAGATTTTATCCATTGCAAGATAAAGGAATAAGGATCCAACGAGGAGGGAATCAAAGGGACTTAGGTATTCCGCAATGACAACAGCTCTATTGCAACATGTATCATGCTGCATATGTATCCAAACAATAAAGCTTAATGGGAAAGAAGTAATGACAGAAAATTGTTGAATTGGTGCACAGACAGAACACTATTTGTCTTACACTCGAATGTAATGGATATTCTGGACAAATACAATGTACAAGGTTACCATAGCACAAATGATCATGCACAAATACTCATGGTTAAGAGAAGCTGTAGCAATTTTTCCATACTGTAAAAAAAAAAAGAAGGCAGGTATTAAGTAGGGTTTATTATAAACAGGCCTAGTTTACTTTAGCCAAGTACGTCACATCTCGTTGATATCAGTATGAGTATCTTCTATCGTACTCTTCTGTGTTCAACTTTATCTAGTGGTTCTAATCGGCTGTCAAGAGTAAAGTTAAGCGTAATGAGTCCTTGGAAAAGATGACACGAACGGCCAGGAATAATTCTGCATTCGATAGCTTAAGGTTGAGCGATTTCAAAAAAAAAAAAAATAAGGCGCTATAATTTATCTATTCTCTTCCAGCCTATACCTTTCTGACATGACAGTTTCACTAGGTCGCGAAAGAATCTCCCGCGTTCTCCAGAAGATCTCGGAGTTTGTGCATCACCCGGTAATTTCTACACAAAACTAGGCGAGTTATATCTTGTATACGTTACGAGATATATACGTGGATGTAACAAAAAAAAAAAAAAAGGAAGGAAGGTTTATAATATCGCGATGCTTCTGGAAAGTAGATCTTGTTTATGAACCTGGTGACATGAAGCTGTGTTTCTATTTTTATGTTCGATTAGTAAATGTGCTTTTAGCCGAACACAAAATGGTATGCTATGTTTCATATCCTCTTCTCTAGAAGAACTTCCTAGAGATGGAGCTCCCGCTGTTGATATCTACTACTTGGGTAGGAGTGGGTCTCCATACATTTGTTGTTTAACAACGATAACGAAAATGTTGGATCGTGCAAGTAACCGATTCCGGGTTCTTTGTTGAACGGTCCTATTTTTGAGGAGGCTTTTTCTCGGGTGATGTTAATCATTAATTCGTGCTTTAGCAACATGAAAAGGTCTGAATATTTAACCGTGGCAGTGTGAGCAGCTCGGCGCTGTATAAAATGGTATTCCGATCATAGAAAAAAAAACGGGTGAGCGCAAATCAAGCGCTTATGTTTATGTTACACGTTATGCAGGGTCTAGCTGTTGTAAAGAAACTGTTGAGTCATAGCAATAATAGCAAATAGACGATCCAATAAAATATCTATGCTGGTACATATACAACTCGCAAAACTTCAGCAACAATGTCCGTCGCCGTCCGTCTTTCTTCGTGTGGCTCGTCAGGCGTTAGCACGTGAAGACGATGGCCAAATACTTTTTCTGCAGCAATAGAGACAAGGTCGGGTGTCAGGTAGTCCCGTTGGAAGATCGCAGCAAGTGCTCTGATATGGTAACGTTAGATTCACGCAGAGTTTAGCAAATACTCATTTACTTTGTTACGCTGACTAGATCTTGTGATGCCCTTGCTGTCAAGCCGCCACGAACCAGGGGGTGCGTGCGTAGGCCAACTACAATATCCCGGATAAATCGTGAAATATCAATGTTGATGTGAACACGCGAGGCCTGCTCTGCGAGTGATTTGATCTCCTACAGTACGTTGTTAATTTCTTCTTGTGGGGGGACTTGAAGAAGATACAAACCTCGGTTTTCATACATGCTGCCCGATGTCCAGCATGGCGCATCGTCGTGTGCGACACCATACCTTCGTCAAAATTGTAACTCACAAAGAACCGATCCAGCTAATAATAGTTGCCATCATGTGAGCTCAGGTGGGTTTCCCACGAGAAGATTGTTATTTATTACCAGTGGTGTGGCAATAGTGCGCCGGTTGTAGTCTTGCGGGAGAACAACGATAATCAGAAAATAGGGCTTGGGAATGTTGTACCGGACATTTGAAATCCTCAACTCTTTTGTAATAATCAACTATCAATAAGATTAATGAAAAAGGCTATTTTCATATTGAGACTGACTTCGAGCAATGCTGCCTGGATTGAATCGCTTGCTTCATCTAAGCGCTGAATGATCAACGATTGAGCCAGCCGGTTTGTCCCGGAAGAACGCTTGAGATGCTCATCGTGATCTGACCATCGTGATCGATCTCTTTTTAGCTGTGCATCAGAGGCATCTTTTGATATTGTAGAACTTGTGGTATTACGTGGCACTATAAATGATCGTTCCCTCCTTTTGAGTGAAAATGTAAAGTCTACAGGACTAACAGGTGATATATGCGGGTGATTTGGTGTATCCTCAGTCTCCTCCTCGAATGACACAGAAGTAAACTTGTTAAAATAGGTTAACTACCAAGATTTCCTATTGTGTTCTTTGTACCTTTCGGTTTGTCTGCTGACTCATGTGTGAGGAGGATACAGAGAGATGAGAATCCATTCGATGAGCAGAACGACTAGATCGATAAACCGTTCCATCCTGTGGACGTAAAGTATCTGCTGCTGTTTTTGGCAGTTGCTGCCGATAGTCGGAATCAAACTCATCGCGTGATGGAGCAAATAAACCTTGCACTAATTCAGATGGTGTTTGATTACCATGACATGTCAAATGAGCAGTGGTGAAGCCAAAGAGACAGCGACAGATCTGAAAGATCGGATGAATGTGAGAACGATTGAGGGTGTAATGGAAAATGTGTACCTGTGAAGCCATATGAGCGACCTCGGGAATACTTTGTGGTGGAGCTGTAAGAATGAGATGTTTGTCTCGTCCAGATGCCAAGCAGAGAAGTATTGATATAAACAAGTCTTGATTAAAAGCAAAACCACCTGCTTGCTTTTTTAATGCGGTCATTCGTTGCTTGATCCATTCTTTTGATTGCTGTGACATGTCGAAGACAAAGAAAAAAAAAATAGTTGGGCTGGCGTATGAAAAGGTGGGGCACGGATCATGCCGCAATGAAAGAGGACTTTGAATTGTATAGATACAAATATCGACAGTTGGTAATTTCCCAGGCATCCCCTTTTTCTTTCTGCTTTCTTTTTTCTTATTTTTTTTTTTTCTAAACATCATCATGCCAAAGCATATTACTGCCAGAAGTACATTGTACTGGTAATTTACATTACGTGAAATACATTCATGTTTTAACTCGCGAAAAATCTAGGACTGTGCCTCTTACAATCTTGGCAGCAACAGCGTACGCATCTACAAGAGCCAGAACTGTGACAGCACAACCCCTCAGATTTGTTCCATCTGGTGAACCAGTTCATGACTCGGAAGCGTTAGAAAGAGTTCGACAAGACTGGAGAAGACGTAACAATGGTATCGGCCTGCGGGATGTTAGGTATGTATCACTTTCCCCGATGGTGCGGGGTACGCGTGGGGCAAACTGTTTTTATTCATCCCACTTTTCTTCCTATTTAGCCGAAGCGGTGGAGGCGTCTAAAGAATGGCGCCACCTCACTCTTTCCTTCTACACCCAACTATATTTTAAATGATTCCCAGCGAAAACCCTCCGTTGTCATCCTTAGCTTCCCATCTCAAAATCATTCATTAACACCGTTATGCTTTGTAAGCATACACTGCTTTAATATGTTTACATTATTCACAATAAAAACTTCAATCTTGACACGACCACACGTTTGTAACACAGGTTATGCAGGTCACGAAATCGGAAAAAAACGGTATGGTTGTGTTTTTCTCACAGGTTTTGCACAGTGATCTGCGCGACTTGAAAAAGAGGTTGCACAAACATTTCTTAACTTGGTAGATTTCGTTCACACAATTCTGAATGTCGACAACGGATTAAAAATGAGGTTTCAGATTCTGCCTGAAGATAGTCATAGCAAACATTGTCGTCACGGCTGAGAAAGGGCCGATTAGTATTCTCCTTCATTACAGATTATTCCTCAGTATTAAGTTTCGATATCACCTGAGCAACTCATATAGGTTCTTTCGATGGCAAGAAGTCTAACTGTATGTATCACAAACAGTATGAAACGATGAAAATTGGATAATCCTTGTCAAACAACCTGTGAGTGGATGGCTCCAAACAAACAAAAATCAACTACGTTAAACGAGTCCTACACAACATTTGCCGAAGGTTAAAAGACAAACATTGTTGTCGTAGGATATCAAGCTAGAAAAGTCTCGTCAGGCAGTTTTCAAGCTTGAAATTTTCCAAAAACAGTTGTGTGTAAAGGGGTACGACCTGCCTGTTAAAACATGTTGCTTGTGCTCGGACAGAAGAAAAGTTTCTGAAAGTGTCGAAGCTGTGTACTACTACATCACTAAACGGATGAATCCGGGTATAAATTATATGACGACTGCATGTTTATTGATGTTTTTCTTTTCACGTTATCTGTAAGAATGCTGGAGGAAGGAACCCGTGGTGAGGTTACTGTGTCTGAAACAGGAGCAACTCTACAATCGTTTTGGAAACAATATCAGGCCCACGATTTACAAGCATAGATGTGAGACAGCCTTTATCTCCGATGGAGAAAGCAAAAGTCGAAGGCGACCGAAAGGGGAAAGCTGTAATCAATACAGTGGCAGGTCATCATATCAAACTCCATGGACAACTCTTCGTATGTCTTAGATCAAGACGAGCAATCTAACGTCATAGTGGATAATGCATGATTTCACACGGCAACAGACATCGAGGAGTTCAAGGTTATGAATGCGTCTATCTTCTGACTTACTCCTTGATCTTAATCCTATCGCACGATCCTGATCTCTCTGCAAAAGTAAGTTAATTACTAGGTAAGGAATCCCTAAGCTGAAGCTTGTAATTGCAATTCTCATAGATAATTTTTGAAGGTTTTGTCCTTCGTCGAGCTTTTATCTCTGTCCGGATAAGCAGTGAAAATATACAGCAGTTTACCCTGGGGTTTACTGGAAATCTGGGAAATAAAAGGTTCATTAGGAACTGCATTTCTTCCGAGAAAGTCTTGCGGGTTTCTCAATGGCTAGCATAAATACAACTGGCTGACTCACAAAGAGTACTGAGAAAATATGATGAGAGAGCTGTTGGTCAACAATAAGCTAGAAATAGGTAAAATGAGAATGCAGGAACAATTTACGCAAGGTATACTAGTCAAAAGGAAGAACAAAAAATTCCCGCGCACAGCAGATGAGAAACAAACAATGATACGCCAAGTTTGCATGCAATAAATCCAAACCTATTTCAATAAGTAGTGCTACAGAGGCAGAAAAACCGCTTTGCCAATTCTTGGCATTAGTACCGAAGGCACCGCATCTGGATCCCGCCTCCGATGACCTGCAAGGGGCGGAGGGCATACTACGAAGGGAGATAACATACAACCATTTATGTGACAAACGATTGTATCAAATGCCTATTCTGCATTTCGCCATGGAATAGTTACAGTGCAAATGCTGAAGAATGGAAAACAGAGAAATGTCAGCAAACACGGTACCTTACGGAATAGAGGTGCACAAGCTGTGTTTTATTGGGATGAACTTCGTCACCATTTAACTCTAATCTCTTGAAGACTGAACAAACACAGCAAAAAAATAAGTATGGCCGTTTTATAGTCTCCTGGAGAAAGAGCTAATTCTTCTTGTTATTCGTTTGTCTCCAGGCTCCCGTCATGTCGACGGGAAGACGAAGAGCGGGGAAGCATGCACTTGGGTGTCACAGATTAACAATTTTGTGTCTATGAGCCACAAGAAAAAGAAAATGTTACATCGCAAAAAAAGAAAAAAAAATAGCGCACTTGACGATGTTACCTGTACTCTTCAATGTTTTCAAAATCCAAGATGACTAAAATGCAGACAGCGAAGATAAGCAAATAAGATTTTGCTTGTGAATTTTACTCTTACCTAGGTCACGTTTCGTCAATGGTTTCTTTGTCAAGGGGCAAATGTTACGTTTCCCTTCCCAACTCGTTAAGCAACGAACCCAACTATCATATCTACATGGTTGTTTTCTGCTTAGTGAACTCTTCACTTTCACTTGAAACTCGTACCCCATCACATGACCATATTTGGAGATCGCTGGCTTGACAACCTCTTCCAATGTGATTGGATCAATGAATCCCGGCAACGGATTTGTTGGATTTGGTACCTCATCCTCATCCTGGCCACTACTGCTCTTTTCTTCTTCCTCTCCTTCAGGCGAACCGTTTTTCCATGAACAGGTGTTTGCGGAAGCATCAGCCAATCCTGCTGCTACAGCTGCAGCCGTTGGTCGTCTGCGTCGCTTGCTTCGTCTTTGACCCGCTGTTTCTGTAGATTCTGCATCGCCACCATCCTCGCAAAAGGAATTTGTACGCATTGTAAAACTACCTGAACGGTCGTCGTCGTAGCCTGCAAGTCCATCAGAATCTTCACCGCTGTCAGAGTCTGTCGACGATCCCCATCGACGGCGACGACGTCCTGCTCCAGAACGTGTTGTGCGCCTCCGTTTTGGTTCTTCCGCGGTACCCACTCCATCTGTAACGCAAATAGCTGCAGCGGTACTTTCACTGCTGCCGACACCATTGCTGGTAGTGGAGTTGGTACTAGCATCGGCTTTTATTTTTCCACGGGTACGAATGCCTTTCGAACTACTGGATTCCGGATCATCTGATAAATTGAGCCCTGCACTGTGTTTGCTGTGTGTACGAAACGCTTTTTGAATTTGTCCGTTCGCATTCTTTTTGTCAAATAGGTAATGCGCTTTGCCACGTTCATCTAACACGTAGTTTGGATCATGAATTTGTTTTGTTTCAACTAATAGTCGATAAAAATTGGAGCACTAAGCAGAAGCGGTTTTGGTCAGATTTGTACGACAAATACACGTTTACATGATTGTCATTTTACCTGATAACCAACCCGACCAGGAACTTTCATAGAAAATATTCCCCATTGACCATTGGCGCCTACCTCACGCAGGCGCTCGTAAAATACTTTTTTTTCTTCCTAATATAGGGTATGTGTTCAGCGCATTCGGCCCTTCCGGCCGCAGACAGATTACCTCAGTCCATTGACCTTTCCGTTGAACTTCACCGGGTGCATTAAATCGATAGTAATAACTGTTTGGATTTTGATCAATCATTTGGTATGCTCGGATGCGTGCCTGTGACCATCCTTCGAATGCTTTCTCAGGGTCGATTTGGTGTTTTTGTACTTGTTGCAGCGCCTCATCCAGACCCAACCTGCCACCCATACGGTATTGCCTTATAGTTGCATAAACAAAGTGACTCTGTTTAAATCTTACTTTTTTGCCTGGTCATTTGTCGTCTTCTTCAGTGTCTCTGATCGTTTTTTAAGTAGTTGTTGATACGCAGCCTTTTGGTCGGCACTCATGGTCGGCACTAAGACAAACGTCAGTTTTTTAATTTTCTGGTGACATAATTTGCGTACCGATGTAATCCTCCTCTTGTGTGTACTTGGTGGCAATGATCTTACGAATTTGGGCAAGATATCGTGGTTTGGTTAGGCGATAAATCACTTCATCCTAAAGTAATAAACACTTTTATGTCATCCTATGCAAACATAAGCCAAAAGATTTACCTCATCATGATTACAATCCACTAACATTTCTTTGATTTCCTCATCGCTGACGTATTCAAACATGGCTCGGATCTTGGTCGACTTGCGCAACGTTTCACGACGTTCAAACTCTGCAAACTGGCGTTGCTGAAGAGCAACGCGCTTTGCAATAATATCTCGTTCCTCCTCAGTCACTTCCTCACTGAAAAAGTTTTCTTTGCGCACTGTTTCAATCTTTTGGCTACAAGATGTAAATAAACTGTCAGGAAATTGTAGAGATTTTACCTTTCCAGCAAGGTTTCCTTCAAAAGATCGGATTCTTCTTGGACTTCTTCAACTGCAAAAATAGGTTGCTTGACAACACGTAGCCTTTGCTGCATGGACATAAGGTGCATTCCACGTGATTGATACTGCAACTCACCAGAACTGGGGCTACGCGAATGGATGATGGTACAGATACGTTACGCCAGTGCATTTTTCGTTCGGTATCATTGACGAGATGATCAATCGTATAGGATGCTTCTGAAAAGAGTTGGTTTATTTCTCCTTTATAAGGAGAGCACTGATTTTTACCATCCTCTGCAAAAAATCGCGATTTCAGCTGCTTTTCTTCGGAAGGAGACGAAGGATCCTGCTTTTTGGTACTGTTTCGAGGAGCCATAGGGTAGTAACAGAGAGTAAAACTTTGCTATATGTATAAAAAATAATGTCAAAATAAAAAGGAGGAAAGGGGAAACAAAATAAGTTTTTTTTTGTTTTGTCACCAGGCTTCCCACCATTCGGAGGTCGGCATTAGGCGATCACAGGCAAGTGACTGCACTCATCTTTTCTGCTAAGATAGTTCAGGGTGTCAATTTGTAAAAGTATGGTAACTGTAATTGTCGCGTGTGTTACAGGTGCAAATAGTATAACATTATCCCTTGGAATGCAATATTTGTCAAATCTGGTATACGATCTTTTACAGCTTCACCATAAAACAAGCTTTATTTCTATCCTAATGTACATCTTTTTCGAATCCTTTGACCTATGTTTCCTTTCGAGCCAGTATCTGTTGACGAATCTATATCACCTCTCTCGCGTGCTGCGCTTCTCTCTGAACCTGACCACATAAAAAAAGAGTATGAAAAATTGATCCATGCATGGACAGAACAGCTTGTAAACGATCGTATCGAGAAATCATCTTCAACCTATGACCAAGATCAATTAGATAATCAGTACATTCGATTTGTTTGGATGCGCTTGATTGATCGCTATTTGGATCGTCAGTTGGCTGACTCACAGCACATGCTACAGTGCGCACAAGCTTGGAATCGACGCAATTCGCTTAGCTTAGCCGAGGCTGTACATACAATGAATATTTTGAGTCTTCGGATTATGCAGCAGTCCTTAGAGGCACGACAGGAACTTTTTTATACATTTGCTGCGCGTCCTACCATGCCGACGACGTTAAATTCACGCCATTCATGTGAGATTCCTTGTGCGGTTCCTGCTGGACTTCAGAGAGACCGAGAAATGGCGAAGGAAAGCCAGGCGCGACAGTCTTCAGTCATATCTGAAGAACAGGAAGAGATGCATGCACCTCTCCTGCGCAGACATCACAGTGACAATGCCGAAAAACTATCCAAAAACATTTCGAGGGACACCTGTTTAACTGCAGGGGAGACATCATCGCCAGGTAAAATCCATAAATCAACGCCAATGCCACATCCGAATTCCTCGACACGTTCGAGATTTTCTGTACCACGGAATAGCACGGTGGATCAGAACAGTTCCGAAGCAGCAAATCAGCAGTACTACAAGCAATCATCAACAGCGGACAAAAAGAAGAAAGCAAGTTGCAGTCGAACCAGCAGCAACAGCAGCCTTAGTGAAGTCGATAACAAACCGTGGGAAAGCTGGTTTACCAAGAACAATCAGTCAAGTCTGTTCTGTCTTTATTGCAAAGACCATACACCAGTGAATGGCCCTTTATCGAATGATCCAGAATATCAAATCCTTCACCGCGACGATATGACTAATGCAACTAGTTCCGTCAAATGTGACGACTACAACATAACGATGCTCAATCAGAATAGAGCCACAAATGGAAAGTTTGCGTCTAGCGTCTCTACGTTTCGACCTATAAGTAAAAACATTGCCCCTCGTTGCATTTCCCCTCAGAAACGATCTTCTTCGAGCTCGTATGCCTGCAGTCAATTATCCTGGCAAGAACCGGAGTTAACGATCACCAAAAGTCGATCTCTCCCTTCTAAAATTGCAGGGCTTGGGAAGCCGAAATCTCCACCGCCAGTGCCGACAAAGTCCTATAAAGAGCGAAACTTTGTCACAAAAACCATCACCAACAAAAAAATATCTTTGAGTAAGCTTTTCTCCAGTAAAAAGTCAACGGCTGGTTCCCAGTGATTATTTTCCAAGTTCTTTTTTCTCCGGTAACAATTAATACAGCAAATTAGTGTATTCTCTTTGTAACCATGCATTATCTATTTATTTACTCTCTAATGGTTATGAGAATCTATTACTGAAAATACATTGGCAGTTCTGCTTAACGGAGAAAATTTAGTGCACTTGGTTTTCATTAATAAACATAATGAGCGTATTACTGCTACTCTATAATGTTCTCTGTCGTCCGTGGCTGGTGTACATACTTATATTGTTTTATTCAAACGATCAGAAGGAAATATTAGAATGTTTGGAATCAATACAAATTGCAGTAATTAAAGGGAGTACAGTGACGATACTTGTACATAAATAATTGGTATGTTTTTGGGATGATAATAGCTTACTTGTAGGTATAGTTTTTTGTACGGTGTGAGCATAATTATTTGTAGTTCATGAGATTGTATTTGCTGTTCTTGTACTGTACTCTTGTTCTGTTTGTATTGGTTCCGTTCTTCTTGGTTTTTCCTCGTCTCGCTTTGTTTGTCTTAAGGTATTTTTTCTCCTTGTTCTTGATCTTCTTGTTTTTGATTTTTCATTTTTGGTTCTCAATTCTGATATTGGTTTCTTGATCGCTGTTCTTTTTCTTGATTCTTGAGTTTCCTTGATTTTTCCGATTTTTCTTTTTTTTTTTTTTTCGCGATGGTTTTCTTGATAGTTCTCCCGATTCTTGACTCTCGACTTTCGATGGCTTTCCTTTTTTTGATTCTTGATTCATCGATTTTTTGATTTCTTTTTCGGATTCTTGTTTTTTGAGTTTTTTGAATTTTTTTTTCTCTTGATGGTATCTCTGGACTCTTGACGGTTTTTCTTGATTCTTGATTCATCGATTTTTTTGACTTCTTTTCGGACTCTTGTTTCTTGATGGTATCTCTGGACTCTTGACGGTTTTTCTTGATTCTTGTTCATTGGGTTTTTTTTTCTTGTTGGGATTCTTGACGCTTTTTCTTGATTCTTGTTCTTGTTCGACTTGAGCCTCTTGTTTCTTTTCTTTCCCTGCTTTCTTGTTTGGTGCGATAAATGGCTCAATGATTTCCCAACGAAGCAGACAATCAGTTCTTCGAGACTTCATCCTTTTTGTTCTTGTTCTTGGATTCTATCGTTGTTCTCGGTGTACTTTGGAATGGATATACTTGTTATGTCTTGAGTCATGTATTCTTGAGACTTTTTTTTTTCTGTTGCTCTTCTTTTCACCCTTCGAGCCTCTCTTGTTGTCGTATTTGCTTCTTGTTTTTGTTTCCTTGTTGCTCCATAACACCAAACGCCGATGATAGGCCAGGACCAGCAAGCAATAGAATGCCTTGAGTGAAAGGTGAACCGGAGGAAGAAATGTAATTTCACTGCGGGAAATATCGGACAATTTTTGTTTGCTACTTGAAAGTCTCGAAGAGCTGATTGTCTGATTCGTTGGGAAATCATCAGGTACCTCCCACAGTGGTTGAATACAAAAAATAGTACAAAATAGAATATGATAAAAAATATATTCGGATGATGTACAATACAAGTGAAAATAAACAATACAAAATATAAAAAAATACATGCTTCTCTATACTTCTTCAAGATTGATGAAGATATAAAAGATGTACTCCGGTTCACCAATTTTCTCCACAGCCCAAAAGATATCCAGCCAAAAGAAATCCAGCTGTCTTTCTGGCCATGAAAAAAGGAAGAAAGAAAAAGAAAAAAAAATCCCATACTCACCTCTTCACAAGCAAGAAAACACTGGTATGCCTTCTTGCTTGTGGCATACTTACCTGCTTCACAACCAAAGAAGACATCGAGTGCCTCCTTCGGCTGTGGAATCTACGAAAAGTTAGTTGTAAAAAAAAAAAACCTCACCTCTTCACAGGGAAGAAAGCATTGAAATGCTTCTTCAGCTGTGGCATAATTACCTCTTCATGACCAGAAAAAAAGACACCGAGATGTCTTTTTTGGGCCATGGCATACTTGCCTGCTCACAACCAAAGAAGACATAACGTGACTCCTTCGGCAGTGAGATCTATGAAAAGTCAGTTTTAAACAAAGAAAGCACCAAAGTGCTTTCCTTAAGCAGGGAATGCTCACCTGCTTTATACTTACCCGAGAAAGACACAGGCCTCATGCGGCAGAGTCAGGAAAATCCTTCGTTCTCTGCATTGCATTCAACCATGGAGTGTGCCGTCCTCAAAACGGAGACACAGATTAAGCATGCGCGAGTCCCGAAAACCGTTCATTCTCAACGCAGTACTTAATCATCCCATTCCCAGTCCATAGGATCTTGGGGTGTGTACTCCCAGTCCATCTCCACAACAGACTGTTCCACTGGATATCGTACCTCTACGACAGGCCCTTCACTCTGCCAGTCCATGGGATCGAACTGGAGAGGCTCAGGTGTACCTTCCGGCTGGGAACCATCAGGATGCACCGAGTGCGATCGCAGCCAAGCACCAACGATCGAGGCGGTTGTCGCCAACTCTTCTGGTGAATAGAGCACAGGGTCATGCTCCGTAACAACAGGAGAGGAGGGCTCAGTCCCATCCTCCTCGGCCAGAAAAGCACCAAATTCTTCAAGACTAGCTTGAAATTGGGCTATGGTGGGAGAACGGGGTGCACCTACAGTTTCCTCGGAAAGAGTAGGGGAAATGAAAGCCGTCTCGGGATCAAGGACGAGTAGATCGACAAAGTTTTCAAAACCTGTCGTCGACTCGGACCCCGCTGGAGAATAGACAGCTGGCACTGTTCTAACAGAGACAGTGGGAGAGGGGGCGGGAGAGTAAGCGCTGTAAGAAGTTTGGTTAATCATTTCAATAAATCAATTCTGGTAAAGAGAAAAAAAAAAAAGGACACGTCGGGACTTTTATATGAAATAACAAGCTGACGTACGCCTTTTTTTTTTCTCTGATTTCTTTTTTTTCTTTTTCTTTTTTTTTTTTTTTTTGCGTTCTGTCCCAAGCTTCATTTTTCGTGTTTTATTCGTGTTTTTCGTGTTCTTTTTTATTTTTGTCTTTCCAGTTATATACCGCGCGTTTTCTCCATTTTTCGTTTTTTTTTTTTTTTTTTTTTTTTTCGCAGGACACATCTTGTCGGAGTTAAATTCATTCATGCAGTCATTGTTGAGCTTATTACTGCATTGTTTACACAAGCGTAAGTATTTGGTTGTAAATGCTATTTCGATTATAATCATAATTTGTATAAATTATTTAAGCTCATTTGCTCCAAAGTTCTTGCAAGTTATTTTATATTACTTTAACTCGAGTTTTTTTTTTCGGTTTCCGATATCTCCCAAATCAACATTACTGTACGGAAACTGCTCAAAGATGATCGGTTCCTTCCAGATGATGAAAAGCTACGCGTATTTCGCGTAGGTAAACATATAGTAATGGATGAGGTAACACCAAGGGATGACATTATTGAGATAAGGGAAATAATCATAGTTAGGACTTTCCATGGGTGGGTCAATAGATTGGCCAATGGCTCACTAGGTCATTCTATTTGAGAGGAATATAGGCCCATGTCCTAGTGGTGTAAGTCATTTTTGGGCTGGACCTTGGGAACTTGTGTTTTCGGACTCGACAGTGTTGCTTTGCAAGGGACTCTGGTTATTGATTGCGATTATATCACTATGCTTATTGGCAAACAAAACACTGGACAAATTCAGGAGTACACTACATACCTTACTAACAATTATGCTGCTCAACCCTTGCAGGAAATTCTGTATCTTATCCGAGCATCTCCTAACACTGCAATAAAATTGAGGACAATAATCCGCAACGACATACTCAATGGCGAGATCTTCGATCTTGTCCTCCATACAGACTTGAATTTTGTCGCTTTTGTTTGGCACAAAACGGTAACATCGTCGCACACAGCGTGACGAATTGGTCAAGCAGTTCTTCAGAAAATATAGATATTGAGATGGCATAATGGAATTTGTTGTGCCTTTATTCAACATAAAGGAAAAAAGTTAAGCATGATAATCATGACCGAACTAGAACCGCTCTGGGACACCTATTTTGCGCGTTTTCCGGTTCTGAAGACAGGAAGTTGGTATAGCTATATCTGTGTATATCAACCACATCTTATTGACAGATAGCGTGAAATCGACATGCCTTTGTAAGATTTTTTACATCAATTTGATGACATTGCTGTCAACTGTCCTGTGGCAAGTTAGATACGTAGGGTTAAAGCATGGAACCGCACCTACCAACACACCAGCAGGCTCATACACTTTTTACATATCTGTTTATACAATGCATATAACAAATCCATTGCTTTAACATGCTCGAGGCTAGCTGGACTCCCAGCGAAGTGATCGGCGAAGCTACGTCTGCTGTCCCAACATGCCTCACGAGCAGGCACTGCATGGGATTGTAGGCCATCGTATTTCAATATTATTCCTTGTTGAAAATAACAACGAGAAGTACCATAGGTCCTCCATTGAACTCCCTAAACAGAGCAGCATTTGCTGCCCCAACATGTCTCACCAGCGAATCTAACGCATATATTATGTGACATTGTAAGGTAACCACCTCCTTCGCGCAGCCTTTTACTGAAAAGAACAACGGAAGGTAACTATCTGTTCAAGGGGCAAGCCTTAAATGAGAGAAAAACTGTAGCCATATGATACTGCGTATTGAAGTAGGGAAGAATTCACATTGACGAAACCAGATGATATGGGCGGAAAGTTCTGCTTGGATCCGATTTGTACTACGGGTACCGGGCAACAACTTGAACTGAAATATATGTATCTAATGTTTTATTGGAAAAACTTGTCGGTTATTTATTTTGCGGCCAGCAGACACCAGTATTATCGGGGTATGTGCTTCGAGTCTCTGCATCTGAATCTCTCTATTCTACCAATGTGGTGCGCAACGGACTTTTCGGTGGACAGCAAAAACGTGCAAAGTCAACCATTTTATACGCTATCTGAATATGAAAGTAATTGCCGTGTTTGGAATCTCATTGATGCATCATTTTACTTCGCTAAGTGGCAGTCTTCATCAAGTAGCTTATCCTTTCATGTGTGGATGGGATGATCAGAGTTACACTCATAACAGAGACAAATACAGTGAAGGAATAAAAACAAGGATGAGAACATTAGGGTTTTTATTGCTTGCGCAACTCCTTGGACAGTCTACTAAGCGACCACTTGTTCATCTGGCGCTTTCTCTCCAACACTTCCACCGCCTCCTCAATGTCTATCTCACTTCTCTGAGAAATGTGGTGGATTTCCTGGATTATAGTCATGCGCCTTGAGTAGAACTGGCGCTCTACAAGTAAAGTTAGTACATACGTCCTCGCAAAGACGATTTGATCTAACAAACCTTTTGGAGATGATCTCCATGAGGTTCCAAAGCGCCTGTTAAGCTCCATAACCGAAGGCAAGTCCGGCCGCAAGCCTTCGGACCACTCTCTCCAGAGATCGGTGACGGTACTAATGTTCCGATCCAGCTGATAGCAGTGCACTTCTTGCTGTGTGGGAACTGAACGCCGCAAACGAGAGGAGGGTAGTTGTTGTGGCAATGGAGTGTCGGGGGTCCCATTCGCAATCACTGAGCATGCTTGTCTCAGCATTTGCATGTCATGTCTCAATCCGCGAATCTCTTCTGTGATTTCTACGCCTCCTGCCGGGATCCTGCTGGTAATGCTGACGAGATTGGACAGCAGATTATGGTTGGCATCTATTTTTGCATTCAACATTTGCAGCTGATCGCTGATCAAAGGCAAAACTCTACGAAGTTGGATCGTACGATCGTTGAATGCCTTCTCGTTGTCCTCGTTAAACTGAGACGTTGACAGGTTCACAGGTTCTGCAGAGGTAGAACCGTCTTGCGCGGTATGGCGAGCACGATCTTCGTAGCTGTCACGTTTCCGTTGCCGTTCGTCGCTCCGTTTTTTCTTCAACCAAGTACGCAGGGCAACTCCACGGATGCTAGGCTCTTTAGACAAATTGCTGGAGAACTGAACTGCATGGAGATTAACCACCGCTTTGATGTATTGATAGATGGTTTCCAGTTTTAACTCGTATGCGGAACCATCGTCTTTTCGCCCTTTCTTTCGGTTGCCTCGAGGTACCACTACCTCTTCAAGAAAACGCAGCAGCTTCGCTTCGGTTGCAATGCAACCGTCCTCGTAACGGTTTTCGAGGCAAAATTGCTTCATAGAGTGCATAGTATAAGCATATTCCCATTTTTACGCATATATTCAATATACCATAAACATTTCTTGCTTCCTTTTATATGCTAATGTGGTGTTTTTCGGCCGTTCCTTCTCGAGATTCAACAGGGTACTCTCTAGAATTTCGGCGTCGTTTGTGTCGTTTTGAACGCGTTGATCAGTTGCGCTGGACGATGAATACTCCCCGTTGTTCATGATGATGCTGGAAAATACGTTCTACTAAAGAAAAAAACATAGCATGGCTGAAAATGCGATCTTTTATTACTTTGTAACTGTAACGTTTTATCAAGTCACAAGTTGTCACAGTCATGCTGGGTCACAAATGGTTGACACCACTGTAACCAAAATACCTTGGACCCAAAGCAACAATGATAATGCGAATATTCTATGATTTTAATCTTTCTTTGTATATCAAGGTATAGATGCCGCTTTAGCTTCTTTTTGTCCATGATCATATCGTAATGCACGTCTGGCTCGCTGGTACTGATTGGGCCATTTGATATCCACACCGAGTTCTTGACCAGCCAGTAATACCCATGAGCTGTCGCGCAAAAATTCACGAGCGATAAAGATCAAATCAGCCTGGGACTCTCTCAGAACCCTTTCGGCATCCTTGGGCTCGGTGATAATACCAACGGCGCCGGTATCTACCTCAGCTTCATGTTTGATCTTAATTGAAAATGGCACTTGGTACAATGGAGCAACAGGATACTTGACAACAGGTAAGTTACCACCGCTGGAACAATCGATAAGATCCACGCCGATCTGTTTCAGCTCTTTTGCCAACACAATCGTTTGATTCACATCCCAGCCATCTGGATCACCTCCAAGAGGTTCGTGGTTTTTGTAATCTGTTGCCGAGACTCGGAAAAACAAGGGTTTGTGTGATGGCCAAACTGCTCGTACTGCTCGTGAAACTTCAAGGGCGAACCGCAAGCGGTTCTCAAGAGAGCCACCGTATTCGTCTGTGCGCTTGTTCGAATTTCCAGACAAGAAGTTATGGATCAAATAACTACATGAAAAGTGAGTTATGGTTATTTATAACATCAGCAATAGTTACCCATGCGCACCATGGATCTCGAGCACGTCAATCCCGGCCTTGTCGGCACGAACTGCAGCATCCGCGAATCGCTGAACAAGTTCCTGAATTTCCTGAACAGATACAGCATGGGGAACAGCATAATTTTCACTGAAAGGAAGATCCGAAGGACCCCAAACGTCGTCAGACCAACCACCTTCTTCACGGGAGAGCAATTTGCCTGCATGTTCGTCAAAAGGCGATGCTGTGGAAGCTTTCCGTCCAGCATGTGCAAGCTGAATGGCTGAAGCGGATCCATAAGCCTTGATGCTGGCAGCGACTCTGCGGAAGGCTTCAATATGGTCGTCTGACCAGATTCCCAAGTCATGCGGCGAAATGCGGCCTCGAGGTTCGACAGCTGTTGCTTCGAAGAAAACAAGACCCGCGCCCTTGAAGGCAAACGAAGAATAGTGAGCGAGATGGAAATCGTTGGGGTGGCCATCTTCCGCACTGTACATGCACATGGGCGACACGACAATGCGGTTGTGCAAAGTAACGGACTTGATGGTCTTTGGTGTGAACAACAGTGAGTCTGTCTCGCCTAGTGCGGTGCCCGCTGGGACTTTGACATTCGATGCTTGTGGAGGAATCTGCATGTGGTAGGTTTAACCTGGATCGACTCGTCTGATCGGTCGAACTTATAAGGTTACTCGAGAAAAGGTTTTCGCGTAATCTGAACTGCCAATTGCAACACTCATGAAGCGGGAATTTGGGACTCACTTGAAATGCAGCCATTGCTGAGTAATACGGCTAAGGAACGCTTAAATGCTTGGAGACAAATCCAACACCGAATTTTCTGGTAACGTCCTGACTAATCCACTCGCTTATCAATGCCTTTTCATAAAAAAAATCTGTTAACTTATCCCTGGACAGTATGAGAACTAAACGCATGTTGAAGTCAACAGATATCCTTCATCACTGGTACTTTGTTCCATTGAGAAGAAAAAGCAGCTCAGCCGAAATAGATTTGAGGAACTTACTAAAACAATGCGCGGCCAAACTTCTTGGAAACTCTGTGTGTCTGCTCCTAGGAGTCTAGACACTTTAGTCAGGCAATCCTACAGTGGCAGATGCCCACTACGGAAAGTTGCAAACATCATGGGAAGACACATCACTGTAAAGCATATATTGAAATTCTCCTCTCAGTGAGACATAAGGTGTCAATATATTTGCAACAAATCATACTCAGAACCTAAGTACTCCAAGAATACGATTGTAGAAACCCATTCGCAGCGCGATAGGTTTAAGACAATACACATCTGGAAGACACATGGTCAAAAGCTCTTATTCTTTTTGCTTAAAAAAACAAACATGTCCTTAAAATCAGCTTGAATCGGATGGATAGCATTCAAGAGTGGCACCACAGTGTTCATTTATAGTTTATGTGAATGCAAAAGAAGATCTATTGAATCAATGAAGTAAGTTTGCAGAAGTTACCAGCTGTCGTATAGGTGTCCATCGTCGTTATAGATGACTACTTTACTTTTATAATGATCAAAATATTTGTGATGGCAAATGTACACGCTTCTGCTCCTTCAATTCAAACGATCGAGCATAGTCCTTGTAAGTACATTGTAGTTGTAAATATGTACATGCAATGTTGATAATAACTCAAAGATCATCATGAAGTTGGATCTTTTGTCCATACGACTGGTAATGACACACTTGGTAATTCCACAACTGGCCATCTATAGTCATCACAAACTGTTACCTTAAGTAACGTAATCATATCATGTACACTACATACAAAGCCAATCAAACTCTTTACCATCTCAAAAGATGCGTCTTGATATTAAACTAGCTTGTATCGCAACAAGCATCACCACCTAGTTCAACGCCATCTGCAAACAGTTCGCTGGCGGAATTATCCCAGATTCCAGGAAATATCTGGTTTTCGAGCACGACGCTACTAACAATTCACATCTTTGGCTCCAATCCTGTATCGTCATACAAACGTACTATGCTGATCAGTATCTTTTTGTTTGAAATTAACATGGTTAGTCACCGCAGCAAAATACTTGAATATTGGTACAGCCGATTCAACCCAAGGGTTTGTTCGTGACCTCTGTTGAAGTCCTTGCGCTTGCAGATACTCCAAAAGTCGTTGCAGCGTAAGTCAATTATACAAAAGGGGATTTGCTCCTGAGCGCCTGAAGTCTCTGAAGCGGCATGGTTAATCCATAACATTGCTGAATCTTTTTAATCTCTTTACACTTTTACAATGAGATTTTACACTTGGGCAATGCAAAAATTGTAGAAATCGGTAATCTTTTAGTTGACAAATCCAGTTTCTCAATGTTCAGTGAAATTCGTATAACGTCGATACATTTTTGAGAGCCATGAAATGAGTTCAATCAAAATTAAAAAAAAGAATTTATACCGCAAGTAATCCAGCGTCGAAACAATGCTGTTCATGCGTCGGATATTCAATAAACAGCCGTCCCATGCACCACCATTGCTTGAGACTGAAGACAGCCGCGTTTGCCCTGCTTCTCTCTTTTTCTTCGATACGCCAATGACAGAGAAAAATATAAGTGACATCGATTGGTGCCTGCAGCACGCTGATGAACTTAGCCTACAATTCTTTGTCAAAAAGTTTAATTTCAAAAACAAGCAATCAGCAAATCGACGATATACCGACGTGCTGTCTTCCACGGCGTTTAAGAGCTGCCCTGCTGCCACCAAACTGCACCGCGAATTTGCTCAATGGAAAGGTAGTTTAGAGGAAAAATCGTTTTGGGCCACACAAGAGTTAGAGCACCAAGAAAATCTATCCAATTCGCTACTAAAAGCCGATGGATTTCGAACCGCAACCCACTTTAGTTTGAAAGCAGGATCAAAGCTGCGGCATGGAGTTCGACGAAGTCGATCGTTAGATGGTTTGTAAGTGATATTACTAATTAGTTTACACAAATTTCCCATTCGAATGTTGTTTTTAATCTAATCAAACTAGCGTTACGGAAAAAAGCTCTAATTTGAAGCGTTCCACCGACATGGTAACTATATCCGAAATTCTGAACGTGCATCAGTAACGTTGCTAACATGCTCATATCTGCAGGTGCCTATTGAACCAGATCCTGATTATGTATGTATGCAAAACTGCTATATCACATAGTTTTATTAACATTGAAATAGGAAACCGATACGTGTCAAACCAACATAGAGTATTCTGATTCTACTGCCTCTAGTCCTAACACCGAAGGTTGGGAAAGGGAGAAACTCTGGGATACTAATTATGAAGAGGAAGAAGAAATTGATCCACGCTCCGATCTCACATATGACTATCACCCAGGAAGAGCATCGGAATACGTACTCGAGGTGTACCTAGCTGGTGATCTTGACGAACGTGATACTGCAAATGATGACAGAAAGTGGATGGTGGAAGAATTCGACGTCACCGCAGAGCTTGAAAAATTCCGTGCCGTATCACAGAAGCTATCGCCTAAGTCATTGTCAGATATGCGCCTTTTGTAAGTAGAGGAAATCTAACCTGGATTTATCACAATCTAATTAACACACTCTTCGCATAGGGCAATAAACAGTATTTTTCTTTTCACTCGGGATAGATCGTCATCCATAACGCAATATATGGATATTTATGATCTTGAGGACAACGGGTGCGACGTATTTTCAACATTAGCAGCTATGCATTGATTAACATTCTCTTTTAGCAATTGGGCTGAAGATATTCTTAGCGCTATAGCAGCAGAGCTGCAGTTCTCCGAACCCAAAGCTGAATTAAGCCGAAGAATCCTGAACTGGTGCGATCTTGTATCCAAGGTATTTCGGTGCAATAAAGATTTTTAGGATATTTTGGGAGGATACTAACATAATCCCATCCTTATTTAGGAAGCTGGTGCCGACTGGTATAAAATCCAAGAAGTAACAATCCCTCTCCTCGCCGAAGCCTCTGCTAGTGGAGACAAGACCGATTTGATTGCAGCCAACATTCTGCATCGTTTGTATGTTACCCATGTACTTATATATTAACTTGTATATTAAGTACCAGTACATGCTTCAATCAGGGCATTAAGCTTCACAAGTGGCGCTACGGACAATAAGCTTGAGGATACATTCGTTCATGGCATTGTAGCGTTAATATTTGAAAGTATTTTTCAGTCAAATCCGTTGCTATCGCATCAATGGCAAGTCATACATCTATCTACATATGATAACACATGTATGTTCAGGGCAAATGGACGCCTTGGTGGCAAACGACGCATTGCAGACCACGATCCAACAAACTTCAAGCCCGATTTCGTAGTTTCCGTTGTACACAGCAAGGACCGATATGATCTTGCGGTCTCGGAAGTCAAGCCCCCAAATAATCTCAGTAATAGCAACGTTTCTGAGTCTGATCTTGTAAAGATAGGAAAAGAAATGAAGTGGATGATAAATCAGCTGAAAAAGCAAGGCGTAAAAGATCCTGTGGTTGGCGGGATTCTTATCCGAGGATACCGAGTATTAACATACAAGATGGATCTTCGATACCCTGGTGTTTACCGTATGGTTGAGCTTTCCACAGTCAACATCTTCGATAACCTGCAAGGAATAACGCTATTGCCTAATATAATGAGAAATATCATTCAAGTAAAGGTAAGAAAAATGTATATATGCTGCAACACGGACTAAATGCTTGGAATATAATAGGACATAGTCCTCAAGACAGCCATAAAGTCTAAAAAGCGAGCGATAGCGAAATCCCAAGGTATTGAACCTACATACCAACCACCACTGTCGTACATCACCAGCTGCTCCTACAACCTGCGCAAAAAGTCACGAAAAGATTGAATCCACACTATGCTTTATCAACTTAATCTACCATATGTCTCAGGTCCAAAGCTTTCATTCCTAGTATTTGCATCGCAAAGTAAGCCTCTTCCTGTTTAAACGTATTATTATGTACAGAACATATTAAGCAGATATGACACAATATTCAAAATAAAAAACATCGTAACATCTTCACTGGCAACCTGTTTGTCCGTGCATCAAGAGGTAACTCCAGCAGCGTCAGCCAGACCAGTGCCTTTTAAGGTCTCCAGCGATAGTACAGTGGCTGCAGGCTAGGACAGCATGTACCATCGGTGAACAACCCGTTAATCTCTTGATGCCTTGTAGGAGAACCGATCCAATTCTAGCCAACCAATGAATCGTATGGTCACTGTTCAAATCGCAGCACTGGCTAGGTGCACATCGATCGAGCGCGCCAACCCATCTCCTACAACGTTGTGACATTTTCCGAGGGCGTCATGAAGAGTCAATACAAAAAAATTGATATATATATAATAATTAGCATGTGTAGTATGTAAGGATGCAAAATTTCACCTTTTCCACTGGTAACTTGTTTGTCCGTGCATCAAGAGGTAACTCCAGCAGCGTCAGCCAGACCAGTGCCTTTTAAGGTCTCCAGCGATAGTACAGTAGCTGCAGGCTAGGACAGCATGTACCATCGGTGAACAACCCGTTAATCTCTTGATGCCTTGTGGGAGAACCGATCCAATTCTAGCCAACCAATGAATCGTATGGTCACTGTTCAAATCGCAGCACTGGCTAGGTGCACATCGATCGAGCGCGTCAACCCATCTCCTACAACGTTGTGACATTTTCCGAGGGCGTCATGAAGAGTCAATACAAAAAAATTGATATATATATAATAATTAGCATGTGTAGTATGTAAGGATGCAAAATTTCACCTTTTCCACTGGTAACTTGTTTGTCCGTGCATCAAGAGGTAACTCCAGCAGCGTCAGCCAGACCAGTGCCTTTTAAGGTCTCCAGCGATAGTGCAGTGGCTGCAGGCTAGGACAGCATGTACCATCGGTGAACAACCCACCTATTCATCAATGGCTTCGCAAGAGTGAAAAGCCAGTATACTGGTTTTCCAGTTGCGAATTCACGAAGTGTGTGACTATTTTCACACATGCACAAAAAACATTCACGCTTTGCTCACAATATTCACTTACAACTAAAGAATACACTCTTTTTAAAAAGTAATGTCGCATTACGTGAAATTTTACGGGGGAATTATACACAGAAATGTCAAATATAGCGACATTGGTTTCTGAAGATAGTGTAGTTCACGATACGCTAAGTATTCTTTCACAGTTGACAACTTTATTTTTCACTGCCAAAAAAAATGTACTAAACTTTTGCTTTGCTGTATCACTGACACACGTACTAGTAACTACAGAAGAACGCACCGCCTGCTCATACATCTCTAACTATTTGACAACTCATTCTTGGAATTCCTTAGGACACGACATCAGCTAAACCATAATAGGGAAAAATGTCATGTCGAGTTGTACGAACACCTAAATAAAGAGAGCCGTACTACACGACATGACCTTTCAGAAACCGATCCCAAATACGTAAGACAACTGTCGTGTCGTGTAGTACATAACACAAAAGCAGATACATGTATACGACATATACTTCACAGTCGGGTTGTAAGCGTAAAGCAAGGGTTCATGTCTCAAACATAACAGACAATAATCGACACCCCACCATCAAACGCCTGTTATAATCATGAGAGAAGTTTAATTTTTAGGACGAAACTATAACGTAATTGTTAAAGATTTGCATCAATAATGATATATATTGAAGTAAAGATAAATCTAATGATAATTATAAAAAATAGATGATAAAGAAAGGAAGAAAAATCAGACATAGTAAGGAAATTTAAGAAATTACAATAGGATCATCTTTGTTTGATTGTTGGGACGGTCGTTTCTGGATTAATAGATGATATTTCCAGTAGCTTTTCACTCTATCAGGCTTCTGTAGGAACTTGCAAGCCTCGTAATGCTTATAGCTGACTGGCGGCCTCGCTATCTTCCGACTCTTCTTTAGCATTACACTGCCTAATGTACTCCACCAACATGATGTAGGAGCAGAGGGTGTGGTCGGCAGTTCTTGTCAAAGCTGACTTGACTGTATTGCTTGTAAAAATCTTTCGATTTTGGTCCATCTATAGGTAGATACAGGACTGGGTCAAACATAGGTACCTAACTACTTCATTGTTGCGATCTACAAGTGTTGCATTCGAATATACTGCAATTGGTACAGCAAATGTGTCACTTGCTAACTGACAGCAATAAGCTGCGTCAAACCATCCGTCAATGCCACAAGGACGATCTGAAGGCACACGTAGGATTCTGTATATCTCATGGACAGGAAGGTTAAAGCATTGTTGATATATCTCCTTGCACTCGTCCAAACGATCAAGCATTGCTTTCTTTATGGCGGGGAAATTGTTGTCATCACCAGTTAGCAGTAGCGCTATGGTCCTGAAACCACAATGCCCATCGCCTTTAACATTCATGGTTCCCGTGTAGTTCTCTCGAGGAATGGACGTATCCACATCAAACTCCATTATTTGCTCTGTACGCCTCCTCCTATTGCAATGGTTGTAAGAAAAAACTATCAATGAATACACATGACAAGTAATCATACTTCACTCTCAATGTATCAAGTTCTGAGTGAGCTACAAAATTATCTACAGTGGTAGAATAATCATCTGCTTTTCTTTTTGGAGAGATGTCGCGGCGTTCGTCACTTTTCAAGATAACTTCCATGACTGCTTGCCGTTTCTTTTTCTTCTGTTCTTTCTCGGCATGCTCGAATCCTGACGGGTCTCGGGCACCTGTAGCGTTTTTTGGTCGCCCTTTGGTGACTACTTTTTCAGTCATCTCAATATCTGCAATAGGAACTGGCCGGAATCTCTCTATTGCGATTTCTAGCAACGTCAACAGATCGGAGCGTTGTTGTTCAGTTTCGCAGCCTTCAAACAACGTATTAATTTCGAGCATTACATCCGCACAACGGTGCTTCATTTTATCACTCGATAATGGTGCTGAGAATGTAAGAGCAGGGCTCGCTAAAATAAAGATAATGAACCAATGTTAGTTTGTATGTGATTCATAAGAAGCTTGAATCTATATTATGAATAATTCCATCACCGACTTACTTTCTTGGTTGTTAAGAATCCATCTGTTAGAAATCTCTGAGAGTTTTATAGGCTCAGTTCTGTCTATGAGATCGTGGCGGCAGAGTAGGCCGAAGTTATACTTCTTGGAACATGTGCAATTGTCATCCAATATAACTTCTTTTTTTTTCTCACGGTCTTCCTTCATGTATCTCGCTGCTTTCATCTGTTGCTTGAGCTTGTAAATAGCAAAATGAGACACTTTGCCAAAGAGATTTTGGAGCATCGTAGTGTCGTCCACTCTATCCACAAGTGGTCGGTTTTGTTGCTCGCAAGCAAATTCTTGCTGTTCTTGCTCAAACTGAAGATATTATATAAGACATGTAAAAAAAAAAGTATAGGTTGCATGATGCAACATAATAGCAAAGCGTACCTTCTTGGTCACCCATTGGTCTATCTTGCTAAACTGCTTTCTTAAGCCTGCGATGTTGACTAACGCTTGTTTAAGCACGGCATGAATGCTCTCTGCTCTTTGCGATGAGCGAGCTCCAAAATGGAGGTAACTTTCTCCCCAAGGGCCAGCCCATTTCTCCTTTCTTTCCAGCATCCTAATTTAAAAATCGGTCAACATGAAGTCTGCCCTTTTCATATATCTTTGCACGTACAGGTTAAGATACTGATTGAGATCACTTGGGTTTTTCTTGCTTTTCTTTACTGCTGCAGCATATGCTTCTTTTGCCTGCTTAAACTGAGACTCAGTACGTGAAAAGAGCAATTCCCGAACAGCTTTGATGAAAGTCTCCCTTTCATCACTCTTTGCTTCGAAGTGGCCAGCTGGATGTTTTTCAAAGTTTTTCAAGACATGCCAGCAGCAAAGGATATTGGGTGTTGAGGGAAAC
Organism: Saksenaea oblongispora B3353; assembly: GCA_000697495.1. Classification (NCBI taxonomy): domain Eukaryota; kingdom Fungi; phylum Mucoromycota; class Mucoromycetes; order Mucorales; family Saksenaeaceae; genus Saksenaea; species Saksenaea oblongispora. Next base: position 56,524 of record JNEV01001557.1, on the reverse strand, counting down.
TCTTGATCCAAAGCGTTCGAAAGCGCCCTTTCATCGTCGGTGACAAATAAACCTGGCTCCTGTTTGGGTAAGACACGTTCACGTAGTTGCTCAGCAACCCAAGCATACGATATCTCTTTTTCGGACGTAATTAATACGCTAGCAATAAGAAACGTTCGTAGCTTTGTCGTTCCCAAGTTACTGATGCCAACCACATTTACCATTGGCATTTTATGGTGATTTGTTTTATATGTTGCATCCACAATAACTACTTCTGGGAACCGTTGCGCTTTTTCGACAGAAGTGTGGTGGCAAATGAACATTGCAGCCAATTTTTTACCGTCTTTATGCAACAGTATAGTTGCGGGCTTCGAGATACTCCACAAGCTCCAATACTTCATTCTTGTTGTTGTCAGTGAGATAATTCTCTTTGTATCGGTAGATATCGGATACTTTAATTGCGCTCGTGCCCTTGTCAGATCGTAATGTCTCATAGATTTTGGTGGGAGGAACACCGATTCTGCTTTGTTCTGCAATCTTAGCAGCCATGTCAACGCCAATGACTCGATGCTGATGATAATTTATGGCATTCTTTGAATCTACATCGTGATTGTGCTTTTCCAAGGAATCCACGTGTTTCACCACCCATTGTTGCGAGTTCTTTGGCAATGACGCGTACATTTCCCATTCACAATCCATCTTTTTTGTGGAAGTTTTCTTACGCGTTTCCTTAGATATATTGTGAGTGTTACGATGACTTCCACCATGGACGCAGCGAATATAGATCGTTCTGGCGTTACTGCTCTTGGTAGCGACTGCAAACCCATGTTTCATAGCTTCCTTCTGTGCATCTTCAAGGAGGGCTTGAAGAGTAAAATACTTTTGTCCAATTAAACTGGGCATAGTAATATTCTTTGAATCGAAAAGTATTCTTTGAAGAGATGGGGATACCAACAAAAGATGGAACAGTACCACTTTTATATATACTTGTTGAGCGGAGATCGCGTATCTTTAATTACTTCAAGATGTATTACTGTACATATCCTGTTCTGTATACACTGTACTACACGACACGACAACTGTCTTGCGTATTTGGGATCGATATCTAAAAGGTCGTGTTGTGTAGTACGTACTGTCCTGTTCTGTCGTTCTGTACTACACGACACGACAATTCTCTTACACATTTGGGATCGGTTTCTGAAAGGTCATGTCGTGTAGTACGGCTCTCTTTATTTAGGTGTTCGTACAACTCGACACGACATTTTTCCCTATTATGGTTTAGCTGATGTCGTGTCCTAAGGAATTCCAAGAATGAGTTGTCAAATAGTGAGCAAAGCGTGAATGTTTTTTGTGCATGTGTGAAAATAGTCACACACTTCGTGAATTAGCAACTGGAAAACCAGTATCTGTGACTTTTCTGCTCACCTCCTCAGAGCTGTAACAATCTCTGGAAAATCTAGGGAAAATCTTCCTGTAAACATACAATTGCAAAAAGAGCGTAAATTATTTTGCTTTTCATGGCGATGATAGTTTGTGATACATCTGTTATTTAGAGGCAAAAAGTTCCCGGTTTCCTTTCTGATATTACAGGGCAAAATAATAAAAGTAGTGGAGTCATAATTCAGTGAATGTACAGGTATTTAGTTTTGCTTCGTTGTTTTGATTTTGCAGCTCTTTTGCTTCTCTCTCCCTATTTTACACTCCCATGGATCAGGATATATCATTTTCAAAGAAGATCTCAAAGTCCAAGTTCTATTGTCATGCCTGCAACAGCCTCTTCAAATCATCGAAGAACTATTCCTTATCTAAGCACCAGAAAAGCTGCCCAAGCTTGCGAAAAAGGGTGCAAAATGTCCAGTAACATGATATGCCATCGACCAGAGGTGATCACTTTGTACATCGAAAAAGATATCTCACCAAAGCTGTAGAAGATTCCCAATTCAAGCAGCAATACGTCTGAACTTCATTCCATAGATGGCGATGGCGCCTGTGATTGGGAAGTCATATATTGCGATGATGTGGAGGACAGACAGGATAGCGTTCGGCATGGCACACCCATCAGACATACTATTGAAGATACCTACGACATCGAGAAATTCCACAAGGCTGATATTGCTAGTCTCAAGTTAGCGTCATTTGCAAAAAAGTTTTCCTTAGCGCGAGCATTTATGGAGCAAGCTATAAAACTTATCAACAGCTATGTTAGCGACGCGCTTGAACCATTAATGTCACCCTATTTGAACAATGTGATACTTACGAAGCAGTTTCCAATTACCCCAGATGAATACGATATGTGTGTGAATGGTTGCATGATGTTTATTAGTTGCGACAACAGTGAGGAATGTACATTTTGTGGGGAACACAGATGGACAACTTGCATCAAGAGGAAGCGCAATGGCGTAGCGACTTCGAAAAGAAAACCAAGAGCTACAGTGAAACAATTGGCCCTCAGTAAACAACTTGCGCTTCTCCTGGCTGACGATGGAATGAGAAAAATGCTCACCTATCGCGCTCAATATGTCCAGGACAAATGCAACACCTACAGCGATGTGTTTGACGGGAGTGCCTATCAACAATGCCGAGAAGAGCTTTTTAACGGAGAATATGATATTACACTTCTTGTTTTGACTGACGGCTACTGTGCGTCCAAGAGAGGCAGCAGTCAGATGACTCTCATTCATGTCGTCGTACTTAAACCTTCCACCACAGATAAGATACAAAAGCTGTAATATGCTGCAGATATGCATTACTCCAGAACCAAAAGCGCCACAGGATATCTTCTCTTTTCTTAAACCCATGCTAAAGGAATTGCAAATAATGGAGACTGCTGGTTTGGAGGTGACAAAGGGAAACGTCAAAGTAACAGCTAGGGTGCATGTGATGACAGCAACAGGCGATATTCCAGCAGTAGCTAAGACGCTTTACGATCAAATTCATATTTCAAAGTATGGATGCAGAATTTGCTATGCCGCAAGGCGCCACTGCAACGTATGTCAGTGCAGACAAAACCGATCGTGCCGGGGTGTATTTTCGACCTCGTGCAAAACCATACGACAATCGACCTATGGGTAGCTTCATCAATGGTGATAGCCAGCGTGGAATACTGAACCCATCCCCGTTTGCATTATTGAAATCATTTCATTGTTCAACCTTCTTTGGACTTGATCTAACGCACCTTCTTGGTCATGGTATTGCCAAGCAACTTTGGAATATGATATGTGGAACCTATGGCAGTAGCGCCAATCCGTTATATCTTAGGCCATCCCTGCAAAGGGAAATCGGGCAACTTATGTACAACTCCCAAGCATTAGTTCCGCTATCATTTGATGGGCGGATGATGGATATTACTACGCAATCTGGATACTTCAGAGCTGTCGAGTGGTTGGACTTGATAAGATATGTCGTTCCAACCATTATAATGGAGTACGTAAGCGATATACCTACTATCAAGGCAGTATACTCGCTGGTAGAGCTTGTGACGCTGGCAATGCAAAGAGAAGTTACTACGTCGCATATCACTCGTATTAATCGCGATGTATGAAGATGGCACAACTTCCTACTGGACCTTGAAAGGGAAAAAAAATATACATGCCTCAGTTTTTACGATTACACAACACTACCTGCAACACATCCCGCTGGTGATTCAGTCCCTAGGGCCATTGTCGTTCACAGCAGCCTTCTCCATGGAGCGTACCATTGGGGAATACAAGCATCACATTAAATCTAAATCTCATGCTGGAGCCAACGCAGGCAACGTACTTCACCATTTTGCAGCCAGGCGATATCTCGAAAGAAAACTCGAATGTGAAGTCCTGGCAAACACGAACGAACCACAAGTGTTGATAGAATCGCAAGACATAGAATCTGCGGAGTTATGGGGTCCATTTGAAGTTTTGGAGCTGAAGATCCACGAAACAGAACCTCGTGTTGCATCCAGACTTTGGAAGAGTGACGGTCAGGTCATCGGCAGCAAGCGAACAGAAAAAGAACCGGGTTGCGAGAACGCATTTGTCAAGATGACCATTGATGTAGACATTAATCGCAGAAGCAGAATCATCAGAGAATGCCCAGGGTGTACTTTGGCGACGTACTCTGTCTCTTTCAGCATACTCAACAGCATCAAACGCGACTGCTTGCTCTAGTTAAAATATTCTCTATATCCGTACCACAATCACGGTATCCGTACAAGCAAGCATCTGCAGCATATCGATTAAGAGTCATCAGCGTCAATGACATTGATCGCCTGGCTGGCCGCAAAAATTCAAGAACAGGTCGTCAGTATATAATATGGCCGGATATGACACCAAAATCTTATGACTTCGGCGCACTTAGTCTGCTTTGACCTTGCATTAGTCGTAATTATGGGCCAATAAAAAGTCGCTCAATTATTTATCAAAAGGTTTACATTCTAAACAGATTACTCTTTTTTTTCTCTAATAAGTTTATCATGTCAAAGAAAGGCATAGCTGCAACTGACGTCCTAAACGCTGTTAAGAGGATGGAGTCTGCATTAAAGGAAGAAGTGACTATTGAGGGACGAGACGAAAATGGAGATCAAGTCCATTAAAGAAGAAGTTCAAGCAGTTCTGGCACATATCAGCTGTATATCTGAGTCAGAGAACGTTAATCGTCAAGCTTTAGAATCCGTAGGACCAATGCTAACAGTTTCCTCCTCATCTTATCCGATATGGGAAAGAAACATTGCTCAACCGGTCTACACTGTAACTAAGAAGAAAATGCTATGGAAGAGAAAATGCCAGCTATTAAACTCAATACTGCAGGATCTCATCAATAACGAAATAAGTCTCCACCCAGAAATAGACGCACTTCACGATGAAGAAGTGAGGACTCTTAGTCATGGTACAAAACAGCTGGCTAAAATGGTCGCTGATCAAACAAAGATCACTTTTCGTGCGTTTGGCATCCCTTGGGCCAAAGTGAAGCGGCACATAAAGCTTCATGCTTTTAATCTTCTCGAAGCTAACGCTGCTTCACAAGTACCATTAGGAAGGTGCAAGGACCATTGGGGCGCACGTCTCTTGTTTCAACGCTACTGGTGCACGCGGCAAAGAAAGAGAAATCCTTCTGAGGGCGGAATGATAGGTACAAACTTATTGAAGTTGATATACCCCATAACTAATAGTTCTTATCTGTGTGTCTATTTAGCTTTTAATGGTGAAGATAGCGAGGGTTGGGGTTGGGATCTCAATTCCAGTCTGCAAGAAAACGACCCTGATGCTGAAATCGATGGTGGAGAAAATGAAAGGTACATTATCGGCTTTCCTTACAGTATTTACAGGGTATGATAGTGAAGGAGATCTTTCTCAGAATGAGACGGTGGAAGACAGCAGCGATAAAAATGAGAATGAAGAAGAAGAAGCCCATGTGGGAATGAAGCGAAGGAAGTCTGGCAAGAAACCAGTAGCACCAACGAAGAGGTCTAAATGCCGTAGAACTAGAAGTTCTATGAAGTAGTTAACAGTGTTGATAAAATCACTTTGCATCTTCATGTTAACAAGTCAGGATATGAGATAGGTTTCCAAGTGGTATTAAAGATATATACAATTGCAGATATATGAATCAAACCAATATCTTGTAAATATCTTGCAACAATCTGTTGATATACCTAATATCTTGCAAATATCTTGCATTAATATGTGGATATACCTAATACATCTTGCAAAAATCTATGGATATACCTAATATATCTTGTAAATATCTTGCAAAAATCTGTGAATATATCTAATACATATCGTAAATATCTTTGGCAGATCTTTAGCAAGTATCTTGGGAAAATCTAGTTTGAAAGGAATCGAATTAGAGATTTGTCAAAGATTTGCTAGCCAAGATCTGTCAGAGATTTGTGAGAGGTTTGTCCAAGATATTTTCCTGCAGTGTAATTGGGTTTAGTTCAGGAGAATAAGTAGGAAGATACACACATTTATATCCTCGATACTCAATATACTTCTTTATGTTTTCATGCGTGTGAATAGGTGCATTATCCATAACTATATAGTGACTTTTCATATGTGGATATTTATCCATTTCATCAAGAGTCGCTTTTAAGAAATTAATGTAGTGACCTGTTACAGTCCCTGAGCTTATATATCCATTGGCTTTTCTCTTCTTGGCAGGTCTTGGTTTTCTTGCACCGATGGCATTCAAACCAACAGCTGAGATAGCCCCCAATATAGATGTCGTATTTGCTCTCGTAGTAGGCCGGGTAACAATGGCACAGCTACCTCTCTTGGACCAAGCCCTTGAATGTTTCATATTGATATCAAAAGCAGACTCATCAAGAAACACGCAATTGGTTAGGAAATTCATCTCTGTATTTTCTCATTTACAGACCCAATCGTGTCGCTCCTCAATCTTTGCTGGGCTGTTCCTTTCAATAGAATGGAAATCTGCTTTTTTCAACCAATGGTTACATTCACTTCTCATACAGTTATAAACACTGCTGCGTGAGACCTTAAGATCATTGAATCGTTTCAATAAATACTCGGTTACTTCAACAACAGTAGCAGAGGGATTAGCATCAATGAAGTTGATAACAGCTATCTTATGCTTTTCGGTTAAGATACACTTACGACCTACTTTTTCACAACTCTCAAAAATGCTGTCAGGGCACGTATTATATTGCTTAACCCATCTCGGAACAGTCCGAATATCAATTACCAACTGCTTCGCTACTGCTGATACACTCATACGCTTTTCAATCTTCAAATCGAAAAATCTAGCCTTATCCTGGACAGTGTAGCGCACATAGACTCGCTTGATATCTACTTCCCTCATACGGACATATTCATTTTTTGGCTTTTCCATCAACATTGGACAGCTCAGAGACGATTTACTGGTGGGTGCATCGTTCAAGTATTCAGTATGAGTTGCAATCGTCTCAGCAATGAATTCATTCTCATCAACAATGTAATCCATAGGTTCGGGGCCACCATTCTCATCAACGACATTCCCATCCCCATCTTCAAATAAAAAAATAGTACTCATGTTAAATTGTAAAGGATTGGAAACAGAACATAAATTATCTGCGTTCATTTATATTTTTTTCGTGCGCCAAGAAAAGCTGATTTCTTAGCAGGCGACATGGTGTCTAAAAATGCGACTTCCATTTCTGCAAACGCGAATTTGATTTTGATTGGCCAACGACTTCAATTATAATTTGTTGGAAGCACTGTGCTGGTACAGTGTTGTTTTTTGTATCCCGTAAGCTCCAGAGCGTCACTGTGCAATTGTGACATTTTTAAAGCGAGGTACATAAACAATAAATCAAAGGTTAGGGGTGCGTTTCTGTTTCCAAGACAATACACGCGATTTTTGTGCCCAAGTGGACTGCCTCCTTTGTGTTCGAATAAAGCATTTTTACTCTTCATTGATAATGAAGATCCCTACTCGTAAACAATCAAATGCATCGTTTGAATCGAATTCACCGTACAACACCTATAACCGGTACCCATCAATAATAAATGACATTGGCACACCAAGCAAGCTATTGCGTATATTAAGTCGATGTAAGCCGTTGATTTTCATGGCAAGCCATTCCAACTGCCTTTTGCATAGTATCGCAATCGCCATCAACCACTTTAACTCGAGAAACACAATCGACTAGTGATCATGATAAATCAACAGAGGATCGAATAGCAGGATCAAAAGAAGATCATGTTGCGAGTTCACCAATTGTCGATCCCATGGTGGAGTTCGAGAAACGATTTGAAAGGTTGAAACGACGAGTACCAAACGCTAGACGTGAACCCCTTGATCTTGCTTTTCGACGACGACGGAATAAACATCCTGAATTAACCGACATCGATGATACCCTAACAGAAATAAGTTACCACACAGACACAGATTTTAGTGAATTTAGCCAGCTGGACCACAAAGGATACCATACAATGGGCGATATAACTGCATCAGTAGACGAGCTTATATGTCATGATAAATCTATGCAAGATCCTACACGGGGATGGCAGCCACCAACACCGCGTGACCTTGATCAGTCATCAATTCTTTTCGAATTCAGTTCTACTCTTAGTAAAGAAAGTGTTACATCACCCAAGGCTACACATATGGAAGAACAAGAGGCAACTGAGAATGTGGGAACTGAAAAATCACTGGAAAATATGCAAACAGACGATAGGGAAGCACAAGATATATTAGTAACCAATATGGAAGAACAGCAGCAGATAGGGTGGGATGACGCTTCCATGTATGACTTTGATGAACCATTTGGGTAAGATTTTTTTTTAACACACGACAAAAAAATATGGTTTCGTGAAACTAAAGAAATGATCTAGGGAGCCACAAATTTCTGCGCCGGAGGGCGGTGCCATACAGCCCACAGCTGAAGAACAAGTTCCAGAGTCTATGGCTACGCCAGTAGAGATGTCAATGTAATCATTACAGCAACGCTAAGGATTTATTAGAGGCATATGCGATATTTACAAGTGTTCCATTAGGGAGCAGAGGGAAGCGTCTGGGAGTCGAGTAGAAGAACACCATATTGCTAGAAGGTATGATGCATGATTTACGTATTTGAGCGATTGTTGACACAGGAACAAATGCAGAAGGCGGCAGCCAGTTGTTCCAAAAGGTGTCCAAAAACAACTGTTTTCTCTATTTTCAAAGAAAAAGATGGAATCTTCCACTTTGACCAAATTAGTGGAAGCGTATGTATTACAGATAAGGTTTTGCAAATAGCTAAGACGTCCCACTATATAGGAGCGAGTTATTTTTTGACCAATTGGCAAATAATCTGCAGACATATGCTGAGCATGAAGAACAAGATCGGATAACAGCAGATCATGTAAAACTGCTGATGGAAAGACAGAGTCTAGTGAACAGTAAAATGACGTTGGAGGCATTGGCACACCGAAACCTGCCGAGAGAATTATGGGATCTCATGTGTACTTCCGTGTTTGCCGATAACGTTCTGTATCCCGATTCATTCGAGTAAAAATAAACGGGCGTATATGCTTGTATCTGTTTCAGCTTAATGTTACTTTTCATTATTTGATGCATCTATGCCTTTATCCGACCCGTGAGATACGGAGACGGGAAGAAAATAAAAAAAAAAAAAAGGAATGAAAGTTCTTGTTTATTTCCAGGTCAACATAGAGTGAAAAAAAAAAGACAAGTCTATGTTGATAGTATATATAGCTTATTTCTTTACAGTTATGTACAATGAAATGGTTCTTACAAGGGAATAAGGGGCGGTTATGATTTGAAAGGGGTCCATTTTCGCACAAGCGACGCGATATGTCGTGCTGGTTTCACAGCATGATATCTAATTTGTTGCATATCCCGTCGATGATGAGGGGTACTGTTCGTCGATATTGACATGCCCTCGATTGATTGCTGGCGGCACAATTTGCCTTTGATCCATTGGGTTGCTTTATTTTTCGTCGTTACTTTCTTGAGTACTAAATCGTCATCTGCCAAATCCAAAGCAAGACCTGTCTCATCCCAGTATAACGAGATACTGTCATTGGTAGATGTCTCACGAGGTAAATTCATCACCTGTGATGAGTGATTGAACAAGTGTTTTTGAGAGGTTGTAACAGGTGAATTGTGTGGTATTGGTGATGGAACATAGGAAGAACATCGTGTAGTTGAGAGAGTATCCTCATTGTATGTAATCGGATGCGAACTAGATTTGACAGATGACGCATAGGTTGAAGAAGAAGAGTAAAGCGAAGGTGACGAAGCATCTTCATTGCTGGATGTACTGTTAGAATGATGGTGTTGTATAGTTATCATTGAAAATTGAAAATGATGTAAAAGAAGATACGGAGAAAAGGAAAGAAAAAGAAAAAAAAAGGTTTGTATAAATATTTTTACACATCTTTTTCTGGTTCGAATGACAAAAATAGAGAGAAGAAAGAGAGAAAAGATGAAAACGGTTTGCAACACCGCATCATAGTCAGGTGTCCAATCACACTTGGTTATCGGAACCTCATCCGCGTGCGCCCGTTTTTCTTTCTCTCGTTCCCCGACCCGCTTTGCTTCATTACTTTGCATATCTTTATAAATTATACTCTTGGCATCAATGTCTTAAGGATTACGTATCAGTACATATAATATGATATTGCCATCCTGAAGTTTTATCGAAATTCTATCATACTTTATATTCTAACGTTTATAACTAGCGTTCAATAAAAACATTCTACTAAATACTAGCAAACCACGAGAAAGTGGAGGTTCGGACAAGTGTAAAGCCAGCCAGTACTTGAGACTGCGACGGAGATGTTCCTCATCCGTGCCTAAAGAACGCCTGGATAATTATTTATGTCAAAGGACCCTGTAACACCGAATTTTTCTTGTTCTTTTTCTAACTTACATGCCACGCTCCTCCACTGCATTCTGCAACTCCGTCAATGCAAGCGATTCCACTCCTCCTTTAGCAATAAGCTATACAAGATTGCATCAGCGTACGTAGTAAAGCATAATTTTGCATCTACCTTGTCATCTTGCAAAATATAATCCATATGTTTGTCGAGACGTCGTTTCAACATGCCATGTGTTCCCCAGCCAGATAGTCCCATAAATCTATAATCTAATTTAAGTAACTTTTTCAATGTACCCATTATTTACCTGCAGTATGCAGATAAATGACTTCTATCGATATGCTTCAAGTCGAAATCATATTCGTAACCTCTGGCAATCCGCGTGAAACTCCGAACGCTCAAGAAGTCTTCTGGAGAAATCTGGGATCTTGCTAAGTTCGGCTGCGTATCAATCGTTCTAGACCTACCGATCCAATCTTCTCCGCCGATTTTATCACATTGCCACTCATTTGCTGACGTGTCTTGTCCAACTTTTCGCGCTGCTTTACCTATTTTTGTCCCTTCCTTGTCAGTCTCTTGATCAAATCATATCGTAATCACAATCCTCACCAGTTGATTTTCCTTGATACATGTGCTGGGAATCATGGCAGGAACAAAAATGACAAAGAAAGGAATCTATCCAGCAATTGTTTCTTAGTTTCCCGATGTATCCGGAATTGTTTGTTGCAGTACCGATTCAGGAAGAATGCAGAGGATGATTCCAAAGGGGATCATTTTGAGCATATCCTTGCTCGATTGATGTACCTATTTTGGTAGGTCAACATGTACACATTTGTCATAGCATTGACGAACTTACGAGCTGAAATTCAGATCGGTTCAGAACGTATCCCTCTTTCTCTACTCTTTGTTTCAGCGCTTTAGCTGTCTTGCTATTTGCCCAAAGCAGTTGAAGCCCGCCCTTGTAAAAAGCAAAGAGCTCCTTTGACTGCTTAAGCATCTTTCCGATACGTGAAGTCGGTTCGGTAGCAGCGACAGCTCCGTTGCCGAGCTGTGCAGTCTTCATATTTTGTTGTTGCTGAGGAGACGACGCTTCACTGAAACGGATCATATTTGTGGAGAAGGCCCTTGCATAACAAAATCAGTCGTACAGTTAACCAATTAAATCAATTTACCTTGAAGTGTTTACCGTAAACATATGGTACTGAGGACACGGAGCCAACTTTGTTGCCAGGGGCATAATCCTGGTAAACGATCATAAAAAAATAAGGTCAATCTTTAAATGACATGAACAAAATCAAATACCTCCCAGAGTTACGGAGTGCATAGCGTGTAACAATAGATGTTGCCATCGAATGAATCTACGATGAGCGATGGGCGGTGAAGGCTGACTCGTTTATAAAGCGAGCAAAACAGTTTGGCGGTTAGTGCACTGGCCAATGAAACGACCGCTTCGCCTTCCTCCTGCAAGTCACACAAAGACATTTTCGACCCGAATTTTGACTCAAATGACAACTGCGCGATTTCCCTTTTGAAGGCTGGAGTACAATCGGATTCCATTGTCTATGTTTTTTCCATGATTGGTAAAGACAAGGCAAACCGGTTCCAATCTTGAAGAAATTGCCGTACACTTCCGAGCCTCCAACAGGCTAATTACCATTTCACCATCCATCCGATGGATCATAATTTTTCCCTTTAATGGGAAAAACAACTATCTGGGCACTTGGTGCGCGATTTTTAAAAAGCGCGCATCGACTTTGCCGTATGTCTAATTGTCTCCGATGATACAATCGCCGATTTTAAGGCCTTCGTCCCTGTTCCTTTCCAGTCTCAGTTAATATTTCTGTAACACGTATCTAGAGGATTTTTGAGATAATAATTATCTTCGCAACGCGTTCTCTCTAGTGCAATGGCGTGGCTGCCCGAGGAAAAGAGCATTTTCGTTGCAGCCAACATTAGAGGATTGGCTTGTTACAACAGGTGCCATCGTTATTAGAGATCTTTCTTCGGCCATTAACAGCCCTGTTTAGGGTCATCCCCTGGTTCAGGCACCTTTGGCCTTGAAGTATTGGAGTTGTACCATGTAATCAAGGGATACTTGATCGTTAACATCACGAAATACCTTGAAAAACACGTAGAAGAAAAAGGGATATGCCTTCAACTTGACCATTACTACGAATCATGATCCTTTTGAGAAAAAAAAATACAATTTCGAGCCTTCAATGCATGTGGTACGTGGACATATCGTAGACGCGACAACGTAACGCCTTAAAAAAGATATATACTCCTAAATCAATCGGAAAGGGATATCCTACCATGGTTTCTGGCTCTACTATGGTTCGCCCGTTTCGTACAACATGCCAGTACTGTAAACAGAACATTCGAAAGTTTGGGAATCGAAAAAGAAGATGCGTGCCTCAGTTAAAGCAGAAAAAGAATTTAAGAGCGACAATATCTTTGCCGAGAACTGATATATAGTTAAAAACAGGTTAGCGTTAGGATAGCATATCGAGCTAAGTAGTTTGCAACAAGATGTTGGTAAAACAGAAATACAGAAACAATCGAAGGATCAGGGTGTTACAGAATGTTTCCATTCTTAAAAGTATATTCCATGCGACAGTGTCACATGTCTCTTCGGCTGTGTAGGTAGTTGAGCATCTTGGATTAATCTTCATTTCGTTTGGTTAAATTCATCTATTGATGCATTCCGTAACGAGTTAAGTGACCATATTTGAACTCAAAGTGAACATGTGCAGAGAGTAGCGTTTATGATTCATGACTATCAGAAGTCTCGTTTAGGGAATACTAGAACCGAGGAAAATGCTATGACACAAAAGCAAAGGAAACAAAATGGAAAGGAAGGTATGTGCTCTGTTAGAACACGGACAACATGCAAAAAGAAAATGGAGACGATGATCGCCAGTCAACCTTATGCTACATGAACCAAAACAAGTCAAGGAAAAATATTCAATGTTTTTTTTTCTTAATGGGCGGGTGTGAGAGTCCAGCTTTGCAGGCTTGCTGTCAGATCCTCTTCTGATTCGTTTACCATGATGACACTGATGTTATCGTCGTCGTCTCGAACGGATGATGCTTCTGATCCACTTCTTTCTCTATTTAACACAGTGGTCGGAACGTCCAGCAACTTCCCAGAATGGGCTGTTCGAATAAGCAGATTATTAGGCATGATTGGGTTACTTCGGCTTCGTCGTCGAAGTAATCTATCCATTTCAGAGACTCTAGCAGCGCTTGACAATTTTTTGCTTGGCTGAGGTGGCTGCGGTGGTTCCAGGGGCTGAGGTTGTTCGACACTGTCACTTTGCTCTTTATCTGTGCCATTGCTGGGGCTCGGTTCACCTGGCTCTTCGCTAGGTTCGGTCTTTGCTTCCGTTGTGAGAGGAGGAATTTGAGGGCAGGATGCCCTTCGAGGATTCCATTCAGCATCTTCGTCACTACTTAGTTTCTCTTTCTCATTTTGTGGTTGTGTCTCTTTTTCGGCAGCTTCACGATGTTGTGTTCCCTGCTGGTGTGGTACAAGTATTTTCAGTTGTTCTGGCTTGAGTAGACTCGATGTACGTTTGGGTATCTGTAAAGTGCCATGAGACCACATGATATCTTCATCCATTTTAAGAGGGCTGGCTGTTAAATGTTTGTGCGAAAACGGGAGTTCGTCTGATTTACGAGGTGTGGCTGGAGAAGTTGGCGAACGATGGATAAGAAATGGTGCTGCAAACGGATGTGATAAAAGTGGTGCAGACATTTTGCGTGTTGGGTGGATGGACAGCCACCAGCACAGCTCACGTTCTAGAAATTCACGGTAACACTCAAGTCGCTGCAGTTCATAGCGCTTGGCTTGTATCCGCTTTCCAATGACTTCGGCAAAACCTAAAAGTCTATCCTTTGTCGATTTTTGCAAAGGAACCAGGATCATCAAATTAAGCCGTAACTGAAGCTCATGGTCTAATAACCGCACGTGGGTTGCAATGTGCTCCGATAGTTCCAATATTTTACCCTATGTTGCATTAATGCTTTAACTCAGCTACATCTACAAAAAAAAAGAAGTTTACCTTTGTTTTTTCTTCCCGTTTAATTTGCTCGGCCAGTTTGCGTTGTTCTCGTCGGTCATTTAGGCCACTATGGCCAGATAGCCGTCTGGATGGTCGTAGACGAATACCAGTCGTCTTCATCGTCGCAGCGTAGTTGATCTTACGCATCCAGTCTTCCATGTCAGCGTCACTCTGGGCACGCATCAAAAACTGCTGGCCGTCCCCGGTGATAAGTCGGAAAACATGAGGGTATTTAGCGTAAGCTTCATCATAAATACAGATGGCATTTGCCAATGAAATGATTTGGACAGGTCGCAGCATAGACGACGATGACGAAATAGGGCTAGATGGTGCAGAGGATGAGGTAGGTGACTGAGAAGAATAGAGAGATGAAAGTGACGTGATTGTCTGTGTGGTCGTACTCATGGATGAAATGGAAGTGAAGGAGGTATGCTGATGGTATGGACGAGTCGATGAAGATTGGCGGGGAGATGCAGGTCGAGAGTGTGGTGCAGTGATAGGATGGCCGTTGTCTCGTCGACTGACAGGCGATTCTGACCCGTCTTCTTCATCGGCCGTTTCGCTGGTTTCTGACCAAGCTTGAAAAGAAGAGACATCGGCAAAGAAAATGATTTGACTACCGCTTAGAATAACACCAAAAGATCGCCAACCACGCGTCGTTGCTTTTTTGCCGCCCTGCAACAAATCATATTTGCGATCCAGCGTCCCTGCTTTCGTGACACGCACCGCGTAAGTGTTGTTATTGCTTGTGGTTGATGCATTTCCTCCACCATGCCGACTGCGAACACCAGCAAGACAAACATTCTGTGCTTTAAGGAGCGAAAGATGAATATCTGTGATATTAATAGGTTTCAGTGTCCGCTTGTAACTGTAGGTGTTCTCTGCTGGCATTAATTGATCCAGTTTGGAGTATAAATCTGCTGTCAGAACACCCTTTTGATATACGTATCAGTTGATGTGAAATACCAACGATGTTATCCTATTCGTTTCGGATTCCCTTACCACTTGTGGCGCTGCAGTTGTGTCACTCTTGGATAACTTTGAAAACCACGACGTGGGCTTCTCCGCTGCTTTGACTGTTCCAAAAAGGTCATTTTCTCCTTCCGCATAAGTGAATTCGGAGTAGACGATATTATCAAACATAATCTAATACAACCCATAAGTATTCATGAAAAGAACACGCACATGTATATATATGTATATATATATGTATGTATGTACTGACATCCAATATTTCTTCCGGTACATTCTCGCCACCTTCTATAATCTTGGTTCGCATAATAAATGTTTCCTTGTTCATTTTTTGGCGTACGTTCCTATTGTGTGCATCCGTATGGAGAAGAAGAATCGAAAAAGCCACAGCGTAGACCGCATCTGTAGACACTTTTAGCATAGTTTTAAATACTAGTCTAGTTTACCTGGACTTTCTACTAATCCTGGATTGCATTCATGGTATCGTTTGGCAAAATCCTCCATAGCTCGGTCAATCTGTTGAGACTCTTTCGGTAGATGTACTTTGGCGAGTAGTTTCCTAAATCCCTTTTCCATCAAATCCTCCTATCATACATCTCCTTGTCTTTTTTTTTTTTTTTTTTTACCTTAACGCCATATCAATGCCATCCCCACGAAAGTCAAAGTTCTCGAGCTGTGACGCAAAACACGGAAGCGTTGCAGTTGTGTGCATCTGCTGTAAATCATTGTGGTTGGCCATGGCAAAGATAAACTGGTCTTTGCGATGAAAGCTTAGATCGTGATGGGTAATGAATCGATGGATTGTGAGACAGAGACAGAGGCTGTGTGAGTGAACATAAGTGTACTCTGCCCGATGGTAATAGCTGAGATGTTAATGACTCAAGAAAAAAAAAAAAAAGGAAGAAAGAAAAAGCTGAACTGGTGAAAGGAAAAAGAGGGTAAAAATTGTAACACTGGTGGAGTCTATTTTTCATTTCCAAACAGTGTGCGGGGTTGCACATGTTTCCTGCCGTCTTCTGTTAAGGTGCCACCTATACTTTGGGCAGATCCTGTGATGATAATAATGAAGTCATCATGCTTCTACTGCATTGAAACAAAGTGATATCTAACCGTCTGTCTCATCGCGTCTTAACTCTGTCCTACCTAAAATTAGGCACGGGAGTTAAAATACTGGAGGTATTTGGAACGTTCTCCTGCTAAATCATTCCAGATACTCAAGTATTTAGGAATCAGTATCTCATGAACCGCAGATGTGCCAATCACATAATCATACAGCGTTGGGCCCCCTCTCTCTCATGTTATCCAGCCTGGATCTCATCTGTGCCACAAAAATGTGATCATCGTAAGATTTCTGGTAGTCGCATATCATTCCAAGTGTTACGATTAATAAACAATGATCAGATGGAAGAAATACTACTGTCAGTGGGTTGTGCACTGACATCTAATGCAAACATACTGATACACCTAGTACGTTACTGCATGATGCCGTACGTTCTTGTAGAGAATGCCGTGTTTGAGCTTCTTTGCCGTACTATGCAACTTAGAATACGCTCTCAGCATCACTTCATCCATTCGGCTAATTGGCTACAACTGCTGCAAAACCTCTGCTACAGAATAAACACTTAATCTGAGTTTCATATATGTCAGTACCTTTTGATAAACAAATCAAGTAACTGGGTACTTCAGAAAAACACCATGTAAGAACAGCATCACAGCTAATTTTTACTAATTTCACATCTGTAATCCTTGAAAAAACTATGACCTATAATGTTATCATAATGCATACTCTAGAAGGCTGCAATAGTACACCTTGAATTCATGTGTTAAGCCCCTTCAACTTATTTAGACAAATTCTCCAACGTTACAGATACTAACGCCTTTCGGGATATGGCGCTTGCGAAAACATGTACCAGATACGATAATAACACACTTATTAAACTATTTTACTTAATTGTATCTCTTTCTTTCCGATAATGTCTACTAAAAGAGGGCGTAAAACATTCTTTAGGCTACATTCGATGTTGATAGGAATATAGAAGTGATAGTTGTATGTCCCTTAAAGTGAAATCTGACTTCATCCAAATGTCATTGGCCTCTCAGTTTCTTCTTTCATCCTTGAAATTGCCCTATACTGCAGTGAACAGTGTGTTATGCCGCGCACTGTGCTGAATGTCTTCTCGCCAATATAATCCATATTTTTCTCCGAGAAGATTTAGTCCCGTAGCAAATGCGTGAATACGCTGAGATGTTTTTTTTTTTAAAAAAAAAAATGCCAACATCTCAGCACCAAGAGTACGCACGAATTCTACATTAGCGATAGGAGGGAGGATCTACTTTATAATCTAGAAGAGGATGAATTATCTCATATTACTGCCTGTACGAGCTCTTAAGCGTCGAAGCCTTCCTAAAGAAACCACTTGCATCTCATTCATATACTAGTTGAGTTATCAAAAATTACGTGTACTATACAACCCACAATGATACGACAATAACCAAGACAGAACAGAAAATTGCTATTGATGCTGGCAACTTTCTTCGCCCTTTAGTACGCAAAGAGCCAAAGCATATCAATTATTGACACAGCATGTCATATTCTTGTTGAATACCATTAGTATAATCTTGGAATCGAATATGATAAGCAAACTGATTGCTGCGACGAATGTCAAATTTGTGTCTGCCCATAACAACAGCTGGGTTAAACAAGATACTAAACGATGGGTTTAATATACACGCTTTCGGATAGGTAGATTGATCAACGCAGATCATGCCAAGCAACTGGACCTAGAACTAATTTCCGAATGTTTCATACGGAACGACCACGCTCCTGCATATACAAAATAGCCATAAATCGTAAATTTTATTTTTACTCAGCCGATGGCATCATTCACATCATTCATTTGTTAAACGGAACTACCTGAAAATTGAGCCGAAAAGAAAGGGCCTTTTTCGTCTTCAGACACACAATCGAAACCTCGCCATAACGTGCAAATTATGAGTAACTCGGTAAAATCTTGTGAATCTAGTTAATATCGAAAGGAGATCATCGTGCCTTACGCAAACCAAAAAAGAAACAACTTTCATGAGGAATTCTCCGTTGGTATCATATTAGAGGTGTTTTTGAAACGTACCACTAAGTGCATCCCTTGCAACAAGTAAGTTTGCGGTTTCTGGCTAAATATTCTCCACCGTCTCCCCATCGGCGAGGTGGAATTGGATTGTTACACGGTAGACTGCCATCCTGGCTTTTATTTTAGCCAGATTGTCTACATCTGCTACCGCTTTCTTTGCCACAGAATCAGTATTCATCTTGAGTAATGCGACGTTTAGAAGTCATTACAGTTTCTGACTGCAGAAAATATAGGACAAACTATTTTTATGACTGATGCCAGAGCTATGCTTTCTAATGATTGCTAATGACAGATGGTAAGAGTTGATTGAGATCTTTCGGAGATCAGAATGGACAGTGTACTTTGGCAGTATACTTCTAATCACTATCGCATTTTGTCTGCCTTAAGTTTTGTTTTGATAAATAAAAACAAAAAAGAACAGTGAACATCTGACGTAGGTTGGTGCAAATTGAAGATAGTTATCGGTATTATTATCTGGTAGAAAGATAAGAGACAATAAGTACACGAAACTCCGTTTCAGTTCCTGTTCCAAAAGAAAATAATTCTAAAACAGTTAAATGTACCTTGATCATACTGCTCATTGAACAAATCTTTACGCTAATCTAAACAAATCTTACATCCATGAAGGGCTGGTTTGGCCCTAAGGAAGTAGGTATATGCGTCATCAATGAAACAGTGAACTTACTTAAACTTGGTCCTTTGGCGGACATAAAATTTATTCAGGGTAGCGAAAGTTCATTCATTTTACTCACCCGCGAAGGGCAATCCCATCCACTTTATAGGTTCCACACCCCGTATCATTTAGATGGGGGTGGAAAAGAGGTTGAGAAGAAAATTTCATTGTTTAATGACCACGAGTTTAGACAACACGTCAACAGACATGAGTGATCCTACGTTTATAGTCAATCCCAGTACATACAGGGGATTTTTATGGAAATAGAGCAGAAGAAAAAGAGAAGGAACGGTCTTCTGTTTTAAATGTTTTCTTTTTCTTTTTTTTTTTTTTTTTTGACTGGGACATTTCTTTACCTAGAACGCCATGAACTAAACCTATGCTCTAGGCCCACTCTAATATGACGGCAAAAAGTACTACTTTCTATACAAAGCCTATTTAGAGCTGACGCAGAACTGATATGCATCATCCCACAAAGCGTATTAAACAGCCACACAAAGACATTGGTCGCTGTCCGCAAAACAAATAGGAAAAACGCTGTATTTTTGTATAGCTATCTACTGGTAACGGTAACTGTTTATATTCACTCTTGTGTAGATTTGATAAATTGTCAGCTTTTCTAAAAAAAGAAAAACAAAAGAAAACGAGAAGGACTTAGAAAAGAACTATAAATTACTTCTAACTTCAAATGGCTTACTCTTATTTTCTCCCATCAATATCTCAATAGCTTCAAAGTATGCTTGATTGGATCTACGTTGAAAGAAAGATCTGGTAAGCCTAATTTAGAGCAATTTTATCTTTATAGTTCCTTTCTCTTTTGAAACATCGTTGGGTTGGGCCGAAACTAAACTCATCATCATTCTATCCAAGACTAACTGCTTTTGTTCAAACTACTTTATTTCTGCCCGATGAAGGGGAATTGCAAATGCACCTTCCTCGGGCTAATAAAACAATCTCAATTTTGGCTATCACCCCCTCCGCTTGTGGTCTAAGTGACCGTTGATGGGCTAGTGTCATTGTAGCTAAGTTTTCAAGGAGCAGATCATAACTTGCGTTAAGATCCACTTCAATGATTATAGTCAGTACCATAAAGTACAGCATTGTATTCGTCGCTCACAACGATATGCAGGACGATGTAATTTCAACGTGGGTAGCGTCCGATAATGCTTCGGGATTTACAAGACAGCACACAAGCATAATTTCCCATGGAGGCCGATATATCATCAAGTATCATGTACAGACAGTGCCTTTATTTGTTGCTAATCAAGTGCCAAGTGGGAGGTCGAACAACTGAATCATCATTTGTATCTATACCAAACTACTAGTAAGTATTATATTAACTGTGCCTCTGTGTTAATAGTTGCTGCAGATCGTCATTACATGTCCACATATTTGGCAAGGACAAAAAGTAATGCGGCCCCACATGGCATCAGCACCCGCCTTTTGGGATGTTCTTTTTCTGTATTAATTAAAGAACAGAAAATTCTGGTTGTGAAAAAAATCAAATTTATCTTATTGTGAGTGTTCAGTATACTGGTCTTGCAATGATCCCTGGGCTAGGGTACTCCATAATAGAAGCACACACAACCAGAAATGCAATTTGCTTAGCAACTTCTGCATCATTGACAGTAGCTTAAACACCCACCTACACCGTTCTAGGGAATCTTTGTAGGAATGATTCATCGCAGTGGTACTGTCATCGTAGTCTGTGTCCTCTATGCAGTACCACAGACGTAGCTGTATTTTAATATACGTGACGGTGGGTTCAAATCCTCCCTGCATCGTTAGATCAGCGAGTGCAGTTTCCACTTAATAACCATTAATATGTACGTACGTGATAGTATCGTGGGGAAGTCATCTTCGAGAAAGTGGCTGTTCAAAATCATTCAGAAGTACAGTATATCAACAGGAAAAACGGTTTGGAGGCGTTACTCAACCGAATGAACAATATATATATTGCTTAGGGCATCTAGCTTGACATCTGCAGTTAGAAAGAAATAGAAGCAGGAGTCAAGGCGAGGGCGATATTAGATATAGGTGAAATGCGTGTAGTACTGTGAAAGCCTTCAGCTTGTGACAGTGGTCAACTAGTGAGCATTGATGTTATGCTAGATAGTTCTCTCTATGCAGCGGTCGTATGCAAAACAACGAAAAGCCAACTTATGTGCAATGGAGACGGGAATGTCTAGAAATATTCACTTTACTTTGACTCATTATGTGTTCTTGAACCACAGATCAAGATATATAGGCAAATTGCGGGAATAAACCCCGACAACGCATGAAGTGCTCAAGCGTATGAAGCAAGGACATGATAATTGTTTTAATTTCGGAACTATTGAGAACTGTAGCATTGCGAATATTGATGTTTTTTTTCGAGAATCTTAAACAAGTTGGGGTGGTTCGCGATGCATATCTATTTTTGACAACCAGCAGTTTATCTCATGCATAAAAAGTACTTTACCAGGATTTCGCTGCGTGATATTCTTTCCTCCAGGACAATTATAGGAGAAAAAAATGTATCAAACATGTCGCACATAATCTTGCATACTACACCAGGAATAAGAGATACGGGAACGACTCTGCTTGTGATAAGGAGGAGCTACAATAGAAAATGCACTGTTCAAAGATATTTGCAAGAGACCATTTAGTTAATATTCGCATTTTCTTAACATACTAGCAATACGATCATAAGTAGCTCATTGATAGCTATGTAAATATCTTCACTAGCTACGTTATTCTTAGCAATATGACTATGTACGTCAATGGTTGGTCGTTGTAAATGCAGCTTTTGATCGGGATTTTGCACCTGCAGCTCCGACATGCCTATCAGCCCCATGCATGTGTAAAATGGATAGTTTTCGTGCATAGTTGTAGACACAGTGAACGGCAATGTGGTAAGGTACAGAGCTACCCTGTTTGATTAGAAATTAATGGGTCCCATCCCGGAGATAGCTTTTGAAATAGTCAATCCGCTAAGGTCACGCAAACGGCGTGTACCATTGATTGGATTGGCCCTACAATGCCTGCGCTTGCATTGTATTGTCGGGTCTGGAAATGATTTGCGTTGCTTCACCCACGTGCTTGGATTCTCACAGGTGTCAACTACCGAAAACGGAGTCCATTTTTGACGAACGAATCATTTAGTGCGGGGAGGTGACAACTCATGCAACACTTCAAATCAAATAACTTCATGTGTTTCGTGACTACACAAGAATTATACATGAAACCCAATATTTTTGATTTTGGTTTTAAAGGCAACGTAGATTGGCTTTCATGGCAAGAAACAACGATCATGAAAGAAATAAAGTTTATGGTTAGCCATATGGTTGTATGAGTTCTATAAGTATTGCCACAATTCAGAAGATTTCTTTCATCATGAGAATGAGGAGCAAGTCCATTTTATTCTCTAGGGAATCTCCAGATGATTACTGCTTATGGAACCGTGTTAGTATGGTTGAAACGTCATAGTGAATGAGCATTTCAAATAGACGCCTGGCGAACGCATCGTCCAGTGTAACATGATCATCCTTAATTAGCAAAAGCCCCTGATAGATAATGGACGGCCCCCTATTGTCATGTGTTTTGGACCAAATCAGTTTTCTGGAATTCAGAAAGTTTGGCGATGTTTTATTGTCTGTCGATAGCTGGAACAGTCCACAGCTTCTATATACTGGAAAGTAGAGATAGGTGGGGTATCATGGGTGCGAAAGAAATAGGAGCGAAAGTTAGTCTGCCAGGTGATACGCACGACCATAGTAGGTAGTCTAAGGTCATGCGTTGGTCTTTATCCAACAAAAGTAGCTGCGAGTTTTCGTTTTATAGAATCCGGATTGCTTCGCAATGCTACGGCGAGTGCTGGATACCTTGCAACTGGGAAAGCGCTCCTGCATCTTACTTGTAGCAGTAGCTTAATGTTACTATTCTCGTAGCGCATTTACGATATGACTTCCTATCTACCGATACCGGCATGCATAACAACGTGGGTCACAAGATTTGTGCACCTAAACCTAGGTTAGTAAAAATCCAATGGCAGCCAAATATTGAGGGCTGATTTGTCAAAAGCCGTCCTGTGTGAAAGCGGTGTTTCATATTTATTCTTGATACTAAACTACCCCCACTTTCTTTAGATGGCCCCAACCTCTACCTACTTCTTCCTAAGGTTAACGAATAAGTGCAGTTAAACTAGGAAATTTAAAACGACAGAATTGATGAAATCTGCCTACAATAATAGTATACGTTCCATTTTTCCCGGAAGAATGACCCTGTGGATGAGCCGTTGCAGATCATTATGCTTCACGGGCGGACTTCCTGTGGCGAGGAGGTAGTCTGAGGCTAGTAATCACAAATCCTCCGTTATCAGCCCACAAGACTTATCCATTGTCTCAGCTATGATTCTCTGCAGGCTCAATGCCATTGGTTTGCATTTGTCATAAGCGTCTAGCCACGGTAAAATTATATATAGGCTGCGGTTGTTCCTGCTATCCTTAAACTACCCCAACTTTCTTTTGTTACATCACTCAATCAATCAACAATGTCTACTACCAAGGAAATGAAGACCGCTACCGCTGCAACGCCTAACGTTCATCCACTGGATCAACTTTCTGGTGATGAAATGATGCAGGTGGCAGAGATCGTCCGCAAGGCCAAACCCAATATCGATATGGTCTTCAACACCATTACCCTCAAAGAACCACCAAAGGATCTGATGCTTTCCTACTTTGGTTGGAAACCTTCCCTTAAGCCCATTACTCAGATACCTCGTGAAGCCTTTGTTATTTCCTTGGAGAAAAAAACGATGAAGTGTTTCGAGGCGGTCGTCAGACTGAACGACAAGAAATTACTTTCGTGGACGTATATCCCGGATGTCCAACCAATTCTGACACTGGACGAGATGTTTGAGGTGGAAGAGGTGATTCTCAAGGACGAGAAGATCCGAGCCGAATGTCGCGAGCTGGGAATCACCGATATGTCTCAAGTTTTTGCCGACCCATGGGCTGTTGCTCGTCACATCAACTATCCTGGCCGTGATAGACGTCTGATGCAAGCTTTGATGTATATGCGTACATGTGAGGATGACAACCAGTATGCTCACCCCCTGGATTTTGTACCTATTATTGGTAAGTAAAGGGAATACAAGAAAAGGCGGTGTCTGGTGTCTGACAAGGAAATATAGATGTTGCCTTGATGAAAGTCATTGAGATTGAGCGCATCAAACCCAGGGACAGTACCTTTGCCCGACCAACGATTCCTCTGCAAACGCACAACTTTTTACCAGAGTTTATTGGTGAGCACAATCTTCGCAAAGATGTGAAACCCATTATTGTGCAGCAACCACAGGGTGTATCGTTCAAGATCAAGGGTCATGAAATTGACTGGCAAAAGTGGAACATGCATATTTCCATGAACTACCGAGAGGGTCTGGTCATTCACAATGTGAGCTACCAGGACGGCAAGGAGAAACGTCCTCTTTTCTATCGCATTTCCCTTTCGGAGATGGTTGTTCCTTACGCCGACCCCTACAGCCCCCATTACCGCAAGCATGCGTTCGATGTTGGAGAGTATGGACTTGGTCTCTGTACAAATTCTCTACGCCTTGGTTGCGACTGTCTTGGTTCCATTTACTACTTTGACGCCCTTTTCAACGATCATGAAGGCAAGCCTTTCCATGTGCCTAATGCCATCTGTATACATGAAGAAGACAGCGGTATTCTTTTCAAGCATACCGATTACCGAAACAACAGAGCCCACACAGTCCGTGGCCGTCGCCTCGTTATTTCTCAAATTGTAACGGGTAAGTCCGAATAGCATTGACGTTCGAGGAGTCAACCAACACTTTTTTTTTTTTTAGTTGCCAACTATGATTATGGTCTTTACTATTACTTTTACCAAGATGGATCATTCCAGTACGAGGTCAAGGCAACAGGAGAGCTTAACACGCACGTCTTGGCCGAGGACGAGACACCAGGAGAATATGGTGTGATGGTCGCTCCTCAGATTAATGCCCAGTATCATCAACACTTCTTTACCATGCGTATTGATCCTATGATTGATGGCGTTGATAACTCTGTCTGTCAAGTGGATACACTACGTGTACCATATCCAACGGGACATCCTAAGAACCATTACGGTAACGGTTTTTATACCAAGACAACGGTACTCCGTGATACAATCGAAGGGCAGAGTAGGCCCAACTTTGACACTTCTCGTTGCTGGAAGATTATCAATGAGAACAGGACACACCCTTACAGTAAAACCCCGGTGGGATGGAAAATCTATTCTCATCATCTGGCCCCTCTATTTGCGCAAGACGATTCGGTGGTAGGCCAACGTGCAGGTTTTGCGAAGAAAGCCATGTGGGTTACGCCTTACGAAGAGAATCAATTATTTGCTGGTGGAAATTATTGCAATCAGTCCTCAGGTGCAGACAACCTCGAGCAGTGGTGCAAAGAGGGGGCCAGCATCGAAAATCGCGATATTGTCGTTTGGTTCACCTTTGGTGTAACTCACTTACCACGTGTGGAAGATTTCCCCATCATGCCCGTTGAAATGTGCGGCTTCTACATGAAACCCTGTAACTTCTTCTTGAACAACCCAGCACTTGATGTGCCACCGACAAACAAGACCATCAACCAATCTAGCCATGCGAATACAGCCAAGCAAGAAAATTGCTGTGCCAACAAACTCTGAACATATTTGTACTATAGTTACTCTATATTCCCTTTGATAACAACGTATGTGCCATAATAAAATTGTTGTCCTTTCTCCCCCTGGATACACACCTTAGCATTGAAAGCCAGTTGCCGAAAACTAAAGTCACTGCATTGATGGCTCGTGTGAGTGCCAACTGGTTGTTCTTTTTCCTTTTTTATTCCCTTGTTAGTCATGGTCGAAGACGATACAGTGCAAAAGATATGGAAAGTTGTAGAAGAAATATCCTCAAGATACCAATCTATCCACGAACTAGCTGCAGATGGACGATCGTTAGCGAACGATTTCAAAGTGAGTGCACTTATTCGTTACCTGCATCTCATGTTTCACATTCTCCTTTCCAGCAACGATCGATAGTAAATTATACTGGCCAAGGCAAGTACTTTCCGTCCATGCCCATGTGCTTAATCAAAACAAATTAAAAGAACAGAACTCGACATCGCCTCTTGTTGAACCACTTGAAGCCGGTCTGAATGTGACGACGGATGAATCGACAGCCGGTTTGGTGATCAAGCATGCTGCATTGACACAGCAGTATCAGAATGTTCTATCTAGGAATCAGCATCTTGAGCGCGAGTGCACTGAGCTCCAGACGCTGGTTAAAGAATACGAAACGAATTTAGAAACGGTTGCTGGAAAGCTGAGGTCACACGCCGTAAGTATATGCACACATGGACAAACCATACTCAATTGCCGTAGAGCGCAAGTGCTGAAGGGCAGTTACGATTACGGCGGGAATATGAAGCATTGTTGGATGCTGAGAAGGTCTGTGAAGAAGGGATACAGCATGTTTTGTTTTGACATGTTAGATTTAGGGAACAACAGCTGCCTTGCTTATAGAAAACACTATGCTGCAAGAACAACTGCAAAGGCTGGGAAAGATACTTCGTACCGTATATGAAAACGAAGTAGATGTCGATAAGGATGCAGAGATTACCCAGTTGGTGTCGGAAAATCGTCATCTGAGAGAACTTCTACAGATATCTCATGTGTCCCAATTACAGGGCGCCAATGTGTCATCAGGTCTCCATATCCCACTGCAAGAGGAACAAATTCTTCGAAATGACGTGGTCGAGGAATATTTTACTGAATCTAGTGAATCACAATGAATGTTCCTTAAAGCATAATTTTGTTTTGTTTATATATCGCACTCATGACACGTATTTTCCATTCATTACCCCCCGTCAATATATCTTTACCCGTAAGACATGTCTTGATGGTTGCCGTTGGATCCTCTTGTCCTTTCAAAAATTCTGTTTGGTATTTTTCCAGGAGCTTTGTCCTTGCTCTGGTTAAACGTGCAATCTCGGTTATTAACATGGACTCTTTCAGCATATCAAAGATTGTCCATATCCTTCCTTTTTTCAACATCCACGGTCGTACTACAAACCGGTATGGCCGGCCAACGTAGGACAGTCGCTCTTCGGTCGATGGATGTGCATTGGTTAATCCCAGACCAACGCGACACGAGGGGTATACCGTGGTCATATCGTCCGCAAGCTTTAATCTTTTGCGAGGTCCATCATCATCATCCTCGCTGTTCTTGGGAACCAGATAAAATCCACTTTCCTCTGACCAACAGTGTCCCTGACGGTCATGCTCTAGCCATTGACGTTGAACTAGATCCTTGATATTTGGATACTTGAGTCTCCGGAGGATCTCATCTACTATGAGGCTAGGGCCTTCAATCAGTTGCCGTGTGTTGCGCTCAATTAGCGTTCGAATCAGCAAGCCTCCAGCAGATTTTCCATCGCCATCGTGACCCACAGTGATATCAACACCTTTACGACTACCTCCGCGGAATCCTCTGGACATTCCAATATGATGGAAGAACCAAAATCCGTGACGATACTGGAGAGGATGAGCATGACAGTATGGATCGACATGATGGGGTGCATTCAGGTACGCTTCCACCTCAAGGATCTCGTAGCGTCTATCACCAATGCGGAGATCGTAATCTACTAATAGCGAAGTACATAACCGTTCAAGATGCGAATGGTAATGCTTTGCCGCTGCTGCTGGATCATTCGCATGAGGTACGTTGAAAGCGGTCGCCAGGTCGTTCATTATTGTTTTTAAGGGTCACCACAAACTCCTCTGGAACTTCCCGTTTTAAGTAGATGTGTGAAACATAAGTACTCAGAGAAGGGTATGGACATCACAGAGAAATTATTCAATAAATAATAGCACCCGTAGTTTAACCATTTCAGACAGTGGTTATGCTTAAAAGAGCGTTTTGTAGTGTTACTTTTTGGAAGAGCCTAAACATTTTCTCAGTCTCCTTCGTCCACTGCTTTGTAGTACATAACAATATCCCGCCTTTTCTTTTAAAGATTTTACGTTTTGTTTCACTTGGTGGTATTCACGATGGCTTCAGCGGTAATTTCAGACCTGTCAAACCCATAGACGGCTGGCAGCAAAAAAAAAAAAAATTAAAAAACTTCCAACCGGACCAGCCGTGATATATCAATCCCCTTCCCTTGTAAAAGCTATTCTTTCTCTCTCCTGCAACACGATGCGTTTAAAATGGCTGCTTGCTATAGTTGGTTTTCAATCTATGGCTATCGCTGTTCATATTGCCCTCTTCGACACGTTACCTTCGCCTCAATATCTAAATGGTCACCCAATGCGAGCGCTGACGTTTGATAAAAATACACATTTTTTGATCGCAAATACATCGTTTGAATGGTGGAAGACACATCCAAACTGTGTGTCTATAGAAGAAGATGGAAAAGTAAAGATCCAAAGCACTGTGATCTTACACAATTCGAACAACGACATCAGGCCTTTCCTTTTAAATAATCGTACTGACAATTTTGCACTGCAAGACGATGTGCAGAATTGGGTAAGAGGTTTATGCATTCGATTTTCTGTATTTACCCAAGTTTAGGGTCTTATCCGTATTGGACAGCGACGGCTACCTCTCGGTAAAATCTACGGGTATCCAGTGTCAGCGGGTCAAGATGTTGATATCTATATTGTTGACACGTACGTTTAAGAAACTCGCGTCACCAAAATAAGTAATGGTCGCGTGATAGTGGTGTCAACACGGAACACGTTGATTTCAATGGACGGGCCGAATGGGGAACAACAGTAGTAGAAGGTGAAGCAGACATCGACAATCACGGGCACGGTACCGCTGTTGCTGGTAAGCCCTTGAAACGGAGCTATTTATTTCTTAAGCAATTTAGGTGTAGCTGCTGGGACGATGTACGGCGTGGCGAAGAAAGCACGTATCATAGCCGTTAAGGCAAGTCGATAAAATGCTTCCCTGTTTTAAACGCCTGATGAATTTGAATAGAGTTTAAGTGATAGTGGAGACGGGGCTATAAGTGATATTATTCAAGGACTTCACTTCGCAATGGAAAATACACGCCAGCGGCAACCAAGGAGAGCAGTTGTAAAGTATGAGTACTTTTGATTGCTTTCAAACATTTATGATTGTACGTTTAGCCTGTCTATTGGGGCAGATAAGAGCAAGGCATTAGATCAAGCCATCAGCGCGCTAGTTAGAAATGATATTATAGTTATTGTAAGTAACCATTTCCAGTTGATGACTGCATCTCACTATTTTAATGATTTAGGCAGCTGCAGGAAACACAGATTCAAACGATACCGACAAAGTGAGTAGCAGATACAGTACACTTTGAAATTCATGCGATACTAGGATGCATGTGACTATAGTCCTTCTGGTTCGCCTAATGCACTGGTGGCAGGAGCAACAGGTACAATGAAAGCCTACTAAAGATAACTGACATTCAATGAAATACTAGACCAACATGATGCCATTGCATCATTTAGCCATCAGGGTCCTTGTATTGATATTTTTGCTCCTGGTGTTGACATTGACACAGATGGGAAGCTGTCTAACGAGGCCACAGTTGTATCAAGTGGCACGTCGTTTAGTGCGCCATTTGTATCAGGCATAGCAGCATTACTGCTAACCGAAACAAAGAACATTACGGCGAAACAGCTGAAAGATCATATTGTTGCTACTGGAACAGCCAATGTACTCCAAATCAGGGACGCATCACCAAATTTACTTTTATACACCGGCTTGGATGTTACAGAATTGACGGGGATAGCAACATCTTGGGCAAACAGAAGTACTTTTGAGCATAGCACAGTTAATCATGCCTTCTTTTTCTTTGTAATGATACTGCTGCTTATAACATGATATATACGCTTTTGGCAAAAAAAAAAAAAGGTTCTTTCGGACCCCAAAATTCTTCACAGGTTTACTTTCTGCCATGAGCAATCAGCCCGTTCAACAACCTGGCCAGAATCTTCTGGCAGAGAGCACTGTTCGTATAAAAGACTTACATGAAGCTGAGAAGGTAATTACTCCATCCATTCTTTCAATGACATGACCCACATCGAACGGCCAATTAGAAATTAGTGCTGCTTGTCGAGACCGCAGGCGAAGTTCTCGCAGTTCTTGCCGATGACGGTCCAAGTGAAGAGGACGCTGATCAAGCTGTACGAGAACGTGCTATGCAATTCCGAGAACTAGCTTCCCGTTATTTCTCACTGATCAACGTAAGTGTGTTTGCAACAGACACTCATGCTAAAATGCCACTGCTGTGATTGTAGGACATACAGCTGTCATTACGAAGTCATACCAGATACTTGACAAAGGTGGGCAGCATTGCGCCTACCACCAGTAAAAGTATACCATTCCGGGCTTCTGCTGCTGGGCTACAGAAAGAATTAGAGGTCTGGTCTTCTGCTGTAGGAACACTTCGGCAACGCGTCGAAACCATCAAGCGCATTGCTGAGGAATGAAAACTAATGTACATATTTTTATATCTATCATTCTGCATCAAGAAATTTTTTTCCTATTAATGCGTCCGGGAGATACGTTTGATCTACCGGCTCCTTGTAATCAGGATTGTATTTGTATCCTTCTCCATAACCAAGATTTTTCATAAGTCCTGTGGGTGCATTTCGGATATGTAACGGTACGGGATAGTTGGGTTCTTCTCGTATGGTTTCCTTCACCTTTTCCTGTGTATGAGCACGCATTGATAGCAAATAATAATATTAAAACATACGCGGTTATAAGCTTTGTAAGTTCTAACGCTCTTCTTCGTCTCCGCCAAGTGTGTAACAACATGCGCCAAGATAGTATCACATTCAGGCATGCCAAGTTTCTCGCATGCATGGTATGCCGACATAGCTAACGGCAGTGCGGTATTATCTGCCAAACCAATATCCTCACTGGCACATCGAACAAGCCTGCGTGCTATGTACAAAGGATCTTCACCAGCTATTAGCATGCGTCCTAGCCAGTACAACGCAGCATCAGCATCACTGGACAAAATCGCCGGTCAGCTTCTCTAACCTTGGGTGAGTCCTTCTCACCTTCCACGGATGCTTTTATGCAACGCGCTAATGACGTTGTAATGTTCTTCACCATTCCGATCGTAAAGTAAATGCGATTTTTGAAAGGCACCTGTAAAATACGGTAAATTGGCGAGGCTTCGCGATCTAGAACTCACCTTTGACAGTAGCCGGTAATAACGGGGCGTCCTTGGATGGCAAGACATTCAGTGCAATGTCAAGTGTGTTGAGGGCGTTACGAGCTTCGTGGACGCATGTTAGGATCATTTCAATACGTCACTTTTTCTCACCATCGCCATCGCTGTAGACGGAAAGTAGCCTGAGGGCTTCCAGCTCCTCTTCATTTGCACTTGATCCTGCCTCTGTTGAAATAGCGTCTCCACGCCAACGGTTCAGCGCTCGTCGTAATATTTCTGTAAGTTGCTCTTCAGTCAACTGTTTCAAAACAAATACTCTGCATCGTGACAGAAGTGCTGAATTTACTTTGAAGCTACATCACGGGATGGTAAATTTCTACCCGCAAGATTTAGCAGCATCCTTACCTGGGATTTTCAGTAGTTGCACCTATTAGATGAATTGTTCCATGTTCAACATAAGGTAAAAATAGATCCTGCTGTGCCTTATTAAAACGATGGATCTCATCGATGAATACAATTGTCTTTTGGGAAGTCAATGCCAAATGGCCTTTTGCCTCATCAAATGCTTTTTTGACATCGGCTGCACCATGACTCGTAGCACTCAATTCAACAAATCGTGATTTTGTCATTTTGGAAATGATCCGAGCAATCGTCGTCTTTCCACAGCCCGGTGGTCCCCTAAGCAACAGAGGATTAGATGCATTTAGCTAACAGTTGTATTTACCAAAGAACCATAGATGGAATGCGATCGCATTCTATCAATGCTTTTAGAATGCCATCCGGGCCCAATAGCTCTTCTTGCCCAACAAATTCGGATAAGGAAACGGGTCGAACTACAGCCAATGCCTAGTTATAACACGAGATAGAAGAGTGTGAGCTTTGTTTTTTACCTTTGGCTGCTAATGGCATCGATTCTTCAATTGCATTTTCACGTTTGGGACGCGTGTTGTCTGTCGTTATTCGTTTTGTATTTGAAACAGATGAATGGGAAGGTGCTTCTCGCTTCATAGGTGTAGAGGGTTGAAAGAGCGTTGCAAGTTTTCCCGGCTGAAAAGGGAAGGATCAGCACAACTTTGTAAACAACCGCTTCTAGAAATTAACCTGAGGTTTGTTGTCCCTTGTTGGTGATTGCATTTGCAATGATCCTGAAGAACTGAGACGACTTTGCGATTTGCCTGCGCCATCGGTGCTGGGGATGTGGCAGTTGGCGTCGATATGGGCATTAATAGCAGAACTAGCGACGGATCGTTCACAAATGGGACAAACGACTGTTTGGAATCTCCAGTGAATCGCAATGCACGTTTATTATGCAGCTCACCTTCAGTTTCTTTCGGTGACATGTGGGTCAGTTCTTCGAGGCTTCACAAAGCGGACTGTAATCCCGAATTGGACAGAGCCATTCACGTGTCCCATTTGATGAGGAATAGGTGATCGCAGTTTGGTTCGGCAGAAAGTTCGCGTTCCTCCACATGCCTCGTTTTGATTATACCGCTGCTGTAGAAGAGCTACAGAGCTTCCGTTTAACCAATGAACGTCAGTCTGAAAGAATAGCGGCTCTTGGAGCACGGCTTATTCGAGAGAAATACATATCGAAATTAGGCGACGAAGGTTGGCGCATCGTTCTGTTGGTGAAGCTGACCATTTTGTAGTGTGGCCCGTGTACGAACAGGTGGCTATAGCTGCACTTGATGTTGGCGACTTCGAACTGGCTGATGTAAGTGTGGTTGCTTTAGTACTAGGTACTGGAACCTCATTGCACTACCATAGCATTGCATCGATCAACTTCGGATTCGTTTTTCTGTCAAGTCACTTCGATTCAAGCGCTTGCAAGGAATGCGATTAGAAGCTGAAGGCAAACTAGGAGATGCACAAGCCGTTTACAACAGTATTTTGCAAGAAGACGAGACGAATATGGTACACGTAGTTTTACGAGCATCATTTTTTTTTTGTCTAACTGGTTTTCACAGTTAGCTTCCAAACGTCAAATCGCGCTACTAAAAGCCAAAAACAAAGATCAAGAAGCCATTGAAGCATTAGCCAAATATCTTGACACGTATTACGATGACCATGAGGCATGGTCAGAGCTTTGTGACATGTACTTGGAGCAACATGGCTACGAACAGGCTGCATTTTGCTGCGAAGAGCTTATCTTACTTCAGCCAGCTAACCACATCTGGCATCTGAAATATGCCGAGCTTTTGTACACCTTGAATAACTTCCCTTTGGCCCTGAAGCAATACTGTAAAGTACTTGAACTTTGCACAGACCATGTTCGTGCACTTTATGGTTTAGAGCTGGTAAGACACACATTGTCTGCCCATATTTTACTAACACTTTACAGTGTGCTTCCAAATTATTGCATAAAAATGATGTCGAACATGCCAACGATTTACATGCGCTAGCTACGGAACGGTTGGTGGCACTGTACAAGAGTAGCACGCAGGACACAGTCAAGACTGTTAACGATTATTTGTCAAGTCATAGTTAAGGCATAATATGTATTGTTGATAATGCGATGAGGATGTAGGCGTGACAATATAAGAGAAACTATATGGTATCGGTTGCTGTAAACACAGTCATACGCTGATGAGATGGCACAGACCCATCTTCGAAAAGTGGATCCAAAGAAATTGCGCTCCTGGACTCAGGGGAACCGGATTTACAGATGATTACGTGAAGATCCGTTCGCTTAATATCAAGAATGATCTTCTTGACCCATTTCACTTTCCCTTGCATACCTCCAGTGACATCTGCAATATTTGAGTGATGCTTGTGATCTTCTGCAACAAAGGCATCATTTTTCTCTGCACCTGATAGGGCAATATGTTGAACCAATTTGGCATCCGTCACCACTTTCGGGTCCGCATCGTAAATTCCGTCAACATCAGTAACAAATACACATCGTGTTACGTTGGGTATCATTTTGGTGATCTGGTACATGGTAACGTCACCGGACACCACAGTGCATCCGCGGACACGATCAAACACAGCATCACCATGGAGAAGAGGAATAAATCCAAGCATTAAATACTCTTCCACACGCTGGATCAGACGTTCAAAACAGGAAGAAGTAGTTATATCACCATCGTTTGCCTCAATATGATCGAAAGGCGAGAGTCCAAGAACAGGCAAGCCGAGATGTTGCAATTTTGACAGTAGAGCAAGGTGGAGCTTTAACAGGCATTTACGCGTGTGTGCAAATCCAGATTTCTGAACTTCAGCGTCTTCAGACTGATTATTAAGCGAATTGTTTCCATTCCACCCTTCCATGAGGCGATATTGTTTAGCTTGCGGATGGGCAAAACTACCAGCGCCATGTATTAGCACAAGCCTATGACCAACAGCGTGGAGAGCTTTGTAGGCTTGTGCTACTTGTTCCAAGAGATTGTTTAGTGCACCATCCGGGGCTAGTTCGCAGATCCCTTGTTTGTTTGTGATAGCCGCTCCTCCCAGCTTAACAACAACTATTTTCATATCGAAGTGGAAAAGCGCGCAAAAAAAAAAAAGAAAAAGGAGCCTTAAAACATTATCGGTAAAAGTCCGACCAGGCGTTATAAATTAAACGTCCGCCTGCGGTCTGAGCTGATTGGCTAACGCGTTTCTTGCACTGTAACACGTAGAATTTCGTCGGGCGTTCCTTTCGGGCACTCTCACTCCAATGCTTTTGTCAAGCTGTAATAATAAAACACAAGCTAAAAATTCCTGAGTGCAGGAATATCCAACTGTGAGAGCCTTTGCTATTTTGGAATACCCGAGAGGTGTAACTGTTTGAACAACCAAAAGCTCAATATGCCATGAAGTAGACTCGAAAGATGTAGTAGTACAGATATACTAGCGCATTGTCCGATCACAATTAGATCAGACCAATTTATCACACTGAACTAACGGGTATCTCAAGAATGTTTTAGATAAGATTTATGCTCATTCACTTCTTCCGAAAAACCTCACTCTTGGGCACTTAATTTGAGGAGGAGTGCCCGAAGGGAGGGCCCGACGAAATTCCCAATCTCGAAGATGGCGTAGGTTGCCGTTGGATTGCGTCTCTCGCTTAAACAAAGCGCGTTACGGCCAGTTTTCTACAATTTCCTAGGGCCGTCATACCTTGACGATGACTCAGTTCTGCCAGTCTCCTTCCATCGCACAATTATATCATTGACTGTAGATCGCGGAATATCAAGCATCCTGAAAATCTCAACTTGTTTCTTTTGGCACTTGCGCATGCCAATGATCATGCCTCAGTCAAAATGTGACAGCTTATCTGGATAGCGCTTGTTCTTGTTAGTTTCGTCTTTGAAGGGCATAATTGGTTAAGGTTCAGAAGGTTAAAACTGTTAGTTGTGTACTGTAAATCTGGCGACACTTTCAGGGTGAGTGTATCATCTGTCCGGTTTCCTTTCTGTGAGTTGTATATGTTGTATTTTACTACGATATACGACACACATGAAATTTCACTCAAAGAATATTTTCTTTGTTTCTACAAGGCGTTCAAAGAAGCTTTAAGTATCTGATCCATCCCGGACTATGTGATCTCTTGATATTCTTACAATGATCCGCTATATGACTTGTAAAATTGTCATATGGTGCCATTGGTATGAGTAGAAAAGAATAAAGTGAGCGGACATATTTTGTTGAAGTGAGTGGATTTACGTTTAAAAGTTTTGATTTTATTCAACGTTACTATTGAACACAGCGTTTTTGTCAGACATGTCTGTTCATGACAGCTCACAAAGAAAAAAGATTGAATAAAAACCCTGCGGATGAGAAAGGGAAAAGGCCAAAAGAGTGGAACGAAAGAACAGAAGGGATTAAGGAAAATATGGTGGTATGACAGAAGAGAAAAGTGAGAGGGCAAAGGGACAGGGAACAATAGAGATAGAGAGGTGGATGGGTTACGGGTGCTAGTGGATCTGGGGGATATGGGTCATGTCAGTGACTGTCAACCAGCTATGGGAGATGAATAAGCGGGCCAAATGCGCTTCACATTACCTTGCATAGTGGCAAGCGCGCAGAGTCAGCGGTTTCGGTGGCAGTGGATGGCGATCTTGTCGTATTTGACATGCTAACATACACTATGCTATTTACTCATACGTCTAAATGACCTTCAATTGAGAGCTCCTCACGCCATCGGCACTTCATCTACAGATTCTAACTGATTAACTCAGACATCTAAATACAGATAATAATAATCCATAGCGGATATTCAGAAGTTTTGTAGATAAAAGATTATCTCCCAATTCGAAAGATGGCAAGCAATCATATAATGTCTAAGTAATCCTAGTATCATGAATAAACACTACTGTTCGGAACAACAGTCGTTGTTTCATAGTGTAAACATGTCTAAAAAAGAAGCATCTATTTGGCCCAGAAAAAACCTTTCGAAAAAGACAGTAAATGACATGCAGATACATGGGATTCTTGCGACTTTTGGACATTCTGGAGAACTTGACTATCCTCCTTGATTTCTTGGTCCGTTATTGATGGTTGATGGTACTTGACACAGTTAATGTTGTATCGTTCGGTTTGTTGTATTGACTTCGGCCAAAAAAAAAAAAAAACGTCCTCTTTGGTTTTGAGAGTAGTGGAAGTATCACCTTCGCGAGAAAGGGCGTCTACGTCCATAGTTTCCTCTTTTTTTTTTGTCGTCGCTGTACTATGAGCTGGAAATCCAATGGCCAGGTAATAACGGGACAAGTGTAGAGAACAATAAAGAAATAGAAATAAGAACGAATAAGATGATGCTTTATTCTTTTGTCGTTTGATTGATATTTATATCTTTTCTACTTCTATGTTACGTAATGATTTTGGTGCGATAATTATAAAAGGATAATGCGGATAAAGGAATAATATGTAAACTACGGAGGAGGTGGACTTCTTGGAGATGTAATGCTTTTGGACGATCGCCGAGATCAAAAGAGTAACGTTCCGTTTTAGGAACTTGATGGTGATTGGTCGGTCATTTCTTGTTGCGACACTTTGAACCGATTGCGTTCCTGATAACTGCAGCTTAAAACCTGGCCTGGTGGATCTGTTCGACTACCTCGGGAGCGAATGCCAATTTTCGGTCGATGGAATAGTCTTCTTCAAGGTGTCTAACCAATTCAGGTAGTCTGAGGGCCTTAGTCATCCCCTTTGCTTGAGAATCGATTTGTTTTGCTGTTGTATAGCTGTAGACCGCCAGTCGTCTAAGCTTTTCCAGGCAGAGTATGAGCATTTCTTCATCTGAGAGGTCGCCTCCTCGTTCAATGATAAATTTGAGTTCTTCATAGACTTCTGTTGCTCCTCGGGCTTGCTGTTCGTAACCTTTCCGCGTCTTTGTATTTGTTATATACCGCCTGATAGCTATCTGTGTTGTATTTCTTGAGTGCCGGAACGAAGATCTTGTTAAGGGTTTCGGCCATTGTCCATTCACCCCCTTCGTATCGCTTGAGGTCTCTTGCGTATCGTTTAATGTTGACTTCCAGGTCACTCTTGGGAGTTTCCTCCATCTCTTTGAGAATTTCTTTGGGGAGGAGACTGTGATATTCAGGTTTCTGGATGAGGTAACGACTTGGTGTACGTTGAGACTCTTAGAGAGTGTCTTTATACTGGAAGCGGTGTTTTAGAATAATACAATTTGTACACCGATCGTCCAATGATTAATGTTAACTAGATGACCTATCTTCTGTCTGGTTTCTCTTCTGTGAGGTGTGTATGTAAATACCGTGTTGTATTTTGCTACAAAATATGACAGAGTTCTCTATCGGCTCTTTCCTGTCTTGACTATTCTTCAGTTCGCAAACTCGACATAGAGTTGTTGGGTCTGTTCTTCTGTGAGAGGGATTTCAGGGATGGGGGTGGCTTCCACATTAGTGATATTATTCATAGTTTTCCCAGGAATGCGCGGCTTTGAAAGATATGAGGTGATATAGTTTGGAGGTAGTTTATTTTATAGATTTTTTCAACGAATAAAAGCGCGGCATTGAAGGAGTGTACCACATCTGGAGTCGAATCGGAGTCAACTGGACTTAGCGTAGGAACGAACGTTAAGTAGGTTTTTACGGTTTAACTGATGGCGCATATTAATTTCTTCCCTAGCGTAGACTTGGCCCTTCATGGACGCAAAATTTATTTAGACTAACGTAAAAATTTATTCAACTAACAGTATTCTAGAGAGTGAGCAAAATCCAGTACAACAGATGATCTAAAAAAAAAATGCCTGCCACGAAAGCAGACCTAATGACAAAGAATGACCTAAAGAAATGACGAAAAAAAAAAAATTGAAAAATGGTCACACGTCCGCAGCTTTTACCGTCTCCCAAAAACCGCGAAAGAACCTTTTCAGCTTTACGATGTGCATAACGTTTCCGTCATATCCAAGTCTCTGGAAAGGAACTGCTCGGCATATCGGACGAACGTCTAAAACTGGCACTTAAAAGTGCTCAGTGGTGAATCCCTTGCATGTGATCAAAGATACTGAAAAAATGTATGTAAAAATAGAACTAAATGGTTAGAACGTCGCAATCTTACGTTTTATTATACTGTAGCTTTGAGTTAATTCATTTCCGCACTCGGCGAGACGCTGTCATATTTTTTCATGTCTACAACATTCAAAAAATCATTTTCTGCTAGCAATATCCAAACGTATCCATCAATCCTAGTTTAATCAATAATAAGACAGTTGAATATGTACGTAAGCTTCGAATTTGTAAACAAGTTAGCAATATCTTGGGTGTTCTACTTATATACAGTTGCCTCTATTTAGGAATCGTCGGTACAACCAAGAATTTTCCTGTCAAAGTCAACATGTAAATGTATCAGCAACGAGGATAATAACTGTACCGATCAACGTGACGAAAGTACAACGGAATGTTGTAAACGAGAGACATATAGAGCCTGCTCCCTAAGTCTAAGAGACAGGAGCGTGGGTACTGTTTTAAGCATCTTCTTCGAAGCATAAAACTTAGTCTCACGTACTTCCGTATCGCCTACTAAGCAACATCACATGGATAACGAGAGGAGTACAACAACCGACGTTACTGTCAGTAACAACTATGAACACACCAACGAAAATGATGACAACGAATACAATGATGAAAACTGGCTGGGCGATGTAAAGTAAGCTTGTCGTGTCTGGAGATAAACAGAGGCTGTACCTTATATCGCTATCTGAATACATTTAATCTCTAATCACCGACAGTATAAATACAAACGTAATTTAGTATTAGTTCTTGGTCTAACTTTCTTACGAATAAACGACACCCCTTAGTCTCACTGTATTTCTCCAGTCCCGACGCCATAAAGCTAAAAGAAAGATAAAAAGAAAGATAGCAACCAATTTAGAAGAAGTCGTCTATTTGCTAGAAAAAAAACTACGAGCTCTCGAGGATGTCACATCCACGTAAATATGGAATAAATTGAAACTTCTGTTGCGCTGCTGCGCAACTGTGTGGGACTGTGGTCGGTGGTATTAAGTCTGTTTTCGTGGCAGGCATTTTAGCTGTGGTCACATTTAGATAAGTATTCAAAGTGATGGACCGAGTACTACAGCAGTAGCTTAACTAGTCGATGCCCTATTCCCTTTTTATTTTCTAGTTCTTACTTATTTGATGAGTGACTTTCATTGGAGTGCCTTGCTCTATGTAGTTTCGAATTAAAACAGTTCATTCTTCATTAAATGTGATGTTATCTGTATGATTGCTAAAAAATAAAATATTGTCTTTTAGTAATAATAATTCACGAAGTGCGTGTATTGCATTGGATATTCTATCCATAGTTGATCATGCGCGATTGTGTATTGTATCGCCTTGTATTCTGTTGTGTCTAAAAGAGGTCTTTGAAATGACTTCTACAAGCTCAGACCGACCGATTGTATTACGACTTTTTATACAATACCTTTCTCTGGGAGATTCGTGATCCGCTACGTATAAGCCCGCATTAAGAATAATGAGTGCACATTATATGAGAGAATAACTTGTCCTAGTTGTCTGCACTAATATTTTATAGTGTGATTGGCACAATCGGGATTACAAATCAATGGTAGATTTCCTAGACTATGGGTAGAATGTCTTGAAACTGATAATAATAAAGGTATTTGGATATAGATCGGTGCCTACATATGGTACCTATACGACACGAACACAGAAGACTTTCATGAATATTGTTGAACACTAGTCCTCCGGAGAACTCGATCATCGCTACTGTTATTCAATGCTTTTGCATCGGCAACGCGATACGGTCCCATTTTTTATCTCCAGTCTCGTGTGCTTGCCGTTAGAGCTTATAAATCAA
This sequence comes from Saksenaea oblongispora B3353, assembly GCA_000697495.1. Taxonomy (NCBI): domain Eukaryota; kingdom Fungi; phylum Mucoromycota; class Mucoromycetes; order Mucorales; family Saksenaeaceae; genus Saksenaea; species Saksenaea oblongispora. The sequence goes on along the minus strand of JNEV01001557.1, from coordinate 15,955 downwards.
AAAATTGCACTAAACTGTTTTGATTGTCGTATAAATAAGTACTCACCATTGCAAGTCTATAATGTCGTTGTTACAAACAAACAGGCTATCCAAGTTGCGAATGATAGTTTGCAGTGCAGCTGTCCGCTTTAGGACTTTTCTTTGCATGGCGTGGGGGATTTTGGGGGAGCGTGAGGCTGCAAAATAGACACAGAATTAGCATGCGACGAATAAGTGGATTACAGACTTACAAATGGATAACGACTGTTTCAATAAAGTTCTGGTCTGCATGGAGGACAAGGTCGGAGATAACGCCGTTGAGTACGTTGTTGTGGAGTATTCCTCGATTTTATCGCAGTGTTAGGAGATGCTTCGATAAGACCCGGTAGCTTCTTGCAAGGATCGAACGACGCGATTTTTGGTAAGGTGGTGTACTCGTGAAGTTGTCCAATGTTTTGTTCGACAACAAGTATAGTAATGTACTTGTCATCACTATCCAGAGGCCATTACAAAGAAATGCTATAGAGTCCGATAAACATAAGTTCCCCCGCCCGCCCATGGCAAGCCCTAATCATTTTCAGTTCATTAGTGCCTTTATCCCAATAACATCGTTCCTTGTTGTTACCTCATTCACTACCAAATGTTCGCATACGCGGGATATGTGTAGTTTTTTTCTTACCGGATAATTTTACCAGTTTTGAACGATTTCCATACAGTACCGCTAATTTGAGAGAGATTGGAAAGCGAAAAAAAAAAAAAGAAACTCGGGTTTAAAGTAATATAAAATAAATTTCGTAAACTTTAACACAGGATTGTATAAATGCGTTGTTCGCATTATCATTGCAACAGAAATAACATTCAGAGGTAAACACTTACACGTGTGTGAACAATGCAGTAATAGGTTCAACGATGACTGTATGAATGGGTCCAACTCCGACAACCATGTGCTACGAAATAAAAGTAAAAAGTAAAGAGAAAACGCACGAGATAGAAAGGAAACATGGAAAGAAAAACCCGAGAAGAAACTCAAAAATAAGGAAGAAAAAAAGTTGTGAGTAAACTTGTTATTTCATTCAAAAGTCCCCACTTCTCACAATCTTTGAAACAATTCAATCGAATGAACCTCCGAAAATGGTTATATTACCAGAGTTCAGTACAGCTTCTCTTTTCTTTCAATCTTTTAAAAACGATGTCACCTACAAGATATATCATCTGTGCAACAACTCCTTGCTAATAAGTAGGATTATGCTATATAGTCTCTTAACAATCAAAGGTAGTTTTGGGCCCTTAAGTCGGGTGCAGTCTATTGGGTCTAATTACAAATTGGGAGCAAATATGGCTGATTCTCGCATTCAATGCAGTTAGCTAACTCGCGTGGTACAACACGAGTGGCTTAATTGTGGTTGCGACGTAGATATATTTTAACCGTATAACCATACAGTATGTTCAATATTTGATAGTATAAAAGCAGCTGTTTTTTGCCTGCTGCATTAACGCTATTGAATCGCTAATACCACTGGGCTTCCATTTGTTCGCTCCAAGTTCCATACAGTGTCCTTTGATAAGAATATGGTCAGTAGATACATCTTGCTGCCATAGCTTGATATCTGCGTTGTTATTTCTAGCAATTAGGATAAAGATTGAAGCAATAGGATTGACCAAGATACACATTCACCACTGTCAAAAAAATGTCAATAACCTGCTTCCCGACATTTCCCAATGGGGGAGCGCAATATCTACTCCTTTCGATTTCCTACTCGCGTAAGACCACTGGCGTCTTTCGAAATCAGCAATCAAGAAACACAGCAAACCGCCGATATGCTATAATTTCGCTCTCTACAATGTCTGTTCGCCAATCATCAAAATCTTCAATTCTAACACATGTTAAGTGTTTTAGTTATGTGCTGGTACTTGTGCATAATTTTTCTACCATACACTAACTGCATGATACCAAACATCTTACAGTCCGGAAAATTGATCTTTCAGATGCTTATGTTGCAATTCATGTATCTTTGAGAGTACCGAATTAATGTCGGTAATAGCAATTTATCATGTCAGGTGCGGTTTTACCATGAGCCTTATTTTATTCTTTTATTCTTTACCTTTCAGCTATTTGATCAAAGTATCAAATATTCTCTTGAGATAGATCACGTAGTGACGGAGCTGCTGCGTTTTTCGGTGTTTCGACACCCATCTTGTCCAAAACGCGGTCCAGGAAGTTGCATGCTTTTGGCGAGATAAAGTTGCTGATGTCGGATAAGCCAAGCGTATATGTTTATTGAAAAGTTAATTTTGCTCTTCACTCTCACAGTTTCTGAAAGGAAATCATACTTCGTCATGATATCTCTGTCATTATCCCAGCCATCCTCCTTGAGCAAATTTTTAGCAGCGCTGGCGATCCACTTATCAGCAACTGTTTCTTTCTTTTCACTCATGTTTCATAACATCTTTTTCGGGGCCACTTGGCATTATACACTTGGTCTGTTGAGAAAGGTTACTATGAGCACGAAAATGTTAATAACTCAAACACCTCAAATTTTTTTTCCTTGTTGTTGGTATGCCTTCTTCGAATCCTTATAGAGATGGGACGGTGGGGAATGTTGTGACGGGCTCTAATCTCGCAATTCTACATTCTAGTCTCTTTCATTTCAACAATGCTGCACGGTATTCTGAATATCCATGATGAGAGGTGTAGGATATTTGGTTTATTTTGAAGTGACATGGTTGGTCTATAAAAAGAGACAAAGGTGCGCAACATAAACGAATTTCGATTCTCGACCATGGCTTTTGGTGGGGACTGTCGGGTTGGATCTGTCAAACCTTTTTCTGTGGATATAACGTTTGGCTTGTCATGAGTACCTAACCTTGGTCAATAGTAAACCAGAAAACGCTGAACAAACTGATACGAAAGTTCCGGGAAGAGCACTTGCAAGCCTTTTCCCCTGGGACTGGGAAATGTGTCAGTGAAAGCCTGTAAGTTGTACCTAGGCATCGACCACCGTGTAGATACCAATGACGAAAGAGGAATGTAGTCGCTACATTCACTGGCGGATAGGTTGGATGCCAAGCGGGAAACTCAGGTCCTACCACAACTGCCAACCATCTACTTTACCAACTCGACGAGCTTCGTCATCCTGAAGGTATTATCTTCTTTGACCAGCGCTTCCCCAGCCCTTTCTTTTTTTCACTGGTTAAAAGCCGCTCCCTCATCGTCGCGTCAACCACCCCCACACAGTATCCTTCTACAGTAGTTTCTTACTCTAACCCAAACATGGCATCTAAATGTGGATTTGAACGACGCTGTCTGATTGGTTGGATAGTCATTTGCCAAAAAAGAAAATTGAATCGAGGTACAGAACCTGATCTCGTTCCGCTCACTTTGATTTCTCAATCTCGAACACGATTTTGATCAATCTTTTCTCCGTCATGGTGCGTCCTTGCTCTCATTGCAACCGAATTGACCATCGTCGTATTACGAGTGTTCTGTGTCCTTTCAACCCCAAGAATACCCATATACAACAGCAACTGGCACATCAGTCACACGCTGCACCGATCACTTCTAATGTTGACATTCGACAACACAACGAACGAACGTGTCGGTTTGTTTCTATTGCTCCTGCAATAAGGCAACCGCGCCAGTTTGCTTTTATTGCTCCTGCTATAAGGCAACCGCGTAAGTTTGCTTCCATTGCTCCTGCTATCAGGCAGCCGCGCCAGCTTGCTTTTATTGCTCCTGCTATAAGGCAACCGCGTAAGTTTGCTTCCATTGCCCCTGCTATTATGCAGCCACGTCGGTTTGTTTCCATTGCTCCTACTGTTAAGCAACCGTGTCACTCCGTTTCCATTGCACCTACCGTTAAGCAAAGTCGTCGGTCCGTTTCCATTGCTTCAGCTACAAAGCAACCGCGTAAGTTTGCTTTCATTGCTCCTGCTATTAAGCAATAGCATCAGCTGGCTTCTACTTCTTAAACTGTAATTTCATAAACAAGATCATTATACTAGTTAGTATCGCTGAGATTTTTTTTTTCTGTTTGTGTTATCTATTTTCCGTATGATATATTCTTTGCAAAAAAAGAAAACGACGAAAGGGATCTACGGCTGGATGGAGATGAAAAGTGAAGTACATGTTTAAACGAACGGAAAGCATGAGCGCTACCAAGAATGAGTTTCTGGGAACTTCTCCCACTAGCCCATCTTTATTTCACACTGTTTGCTGCAATGCTCTCTTGTGTCATGTAAGCTATATGGGACACTTCTTTTGCAGAAGTTTGTTACATCAGATATTGCGCGATTACTATGACAGGTAAAATGGACTGAGAAAAGTGAGCATAGACCTAAAAACATAGTATCACAAGCTTCTATTTCTTGTTTGATCTTCGCATAGCAATCCAGTTTTATTTCACATGGAGTTCTAAAGCCTGAATCACAACTGAACAGTGATATTGTGAAATATAGCTGGATATATTGCACCGAGATGGACAAATAAATTAACAACAGTAGCGGTTTTCCGTATTATCATAGAGTTCTGAATACGGCCTAATAGATACAGCCGCAAAGTGAACACTCACAGCCAAAAAGAAGTGTTTTAGAGATGGGATCGTGAATCCTTACATCTTGGAAGGAAGGCTTTTGTGGGAAACATACATCTGGAAACCATACGTAATTTCAATAAGAGTTATGAAGAATAGCTTTTCCAATGCTCAAGGTATTGATTGTCAACACGTCGCCATCGATTTCTCATGATGCTTTATAGCAGCGAAAGTACGTTTGTACAAGACATCATCTGTGGCCTGATTACAAGATCTCAATGTAACCGGAGTATCAGTGTCTTGCAGTGTTAATCTTCGTTATTATGTAGACTTTGAACCTATGACTCTTGAATCCAAAGTCCTGTAAACAACGTTACAAACACTCGATTCTCAACCACACAGCGCCCTTAAATAAGCCACGGAGTTTCGCAAATCTCCGAATGTGCGTATGATCAAGATCAAGAAAGAAAAAAGGCACTGGCAAATATCAACCATTACATCAGTTTTCTACTCTCTTTAATGAATGTATTGGGATGGTTTCCTCAATTAAAAGGTTTTATTCCGGTGATGATCAATGCATGTTGATTTTTGGACCTTTCTGAGGAAATACAGCCCAACTCACCCTAGAGCTGCTAGACTGTGATCTCCGTTTAAAGGCAAAAGTGACGCAAGTACAGCAAGGCTGTAATCCAGTTTTATTTGATGGAAAAGAAAGTGGAAGATCGCCTTGCTTATTTTTATATTGCATATCCTTAGTCGGCCTGTCTATCATACAGCATTATTGATTGTTATATGTTTCCGTTATAACTGCTGCATAGGGCACATAGGGAGCGAGCAAATTCAGGTATAAATCCATAGATTTTTACAGGGATCTTCTTTGTTTGTCACCCCTAGTTTTTTTAACACCTTTAACATAGTATCTTTGGTGAGGAAAATGTTATTTCCATTTTCCAATATCTTTGTCGCAACTGCTTCGAAAGAATGGCCAAATCCATCGTTCCCTCTGTTGAGATCGGCAAGTGTGTGAATTGAGTATGGACATGAGGCATGCCGACACTCTCAATGGACCAAAGACGCAACACAAGAAGTATGTCGATGGGCTATCGAACTGTGATACCACTTTCCAGAGATGATTTAGGTTATTGAATGTATCGATCTGTCTAGACTGAAGATCTTTCGCCAAATTGGCTGCCTCCGCACCACATTCATGGTCGAGAAATATTCGAATGTATATAGAGTACTTCGTCGTCAAGTTAAAATCCACCGCTTTTGCACCAAGTGCAGGAAGACGTTTTTTATCAAAGTGAATAGACATGTCACCAGCGCATTCAGTGATTGAGTTTCAATCATCGACTCTCCTCCGTCAGCACTTGCAAGCATGGTTGGCCACACGTTGGTATTGTAAAATTAGCAATAGAAACGGTTAATAAATACTATAGGATTCTTAGTGGCGGTATACTCAAAAATAAAAGATTCTTTTGATTACAAATGTTTACCAATAGTATTATACTCTTTGAAAATTTCGTGGGGCACTCTCGTTCCAACACGTTTGTTAAGTTGCAATAATGAAACGCAAGCTAAAAGTGCCTGAGGGTAGGAATGTCCTACTGTGAAAGCGTTTTCTACCCCGGGAATATGCGAGAGGTGTAACTGTTTGAATAACCAAAAGCTCAATATGCCATAAAGTATATTCGAGAGAAGTAGTAGTACATACATGTTAACGCATGGTACAACCACGATTACATCGAACCATTTATCATACTGAACTGATAATTATCTGGAGAAGGTCTTAGATAAACTTCTGCTCGTTCACTTCTTTTAAAAAACCTCACTCTCGGGTACTTAACCTAAGGGGAAGGAGTGGCTGAGGGGAGTGCTCGACGAAATTCCTTACTTTTTTTACGACTAGTCAGAAATTTTAATAATCAGAGAACATATAGGCTCGGATGTTCGTGACAGATTGATGATTATAAATCTCTTGTGTTATTTAACTGAGCGTGGAGTACACCAGATAGCCATGCATAGCTAAATATTCACTATGAATAGAATGGCGGATACTACACTAGGGCCGTACATGCTGGAACACAACTGTTGCATCTGCTTCCCGGTTCTCCTTGTAACTCCAAAAAGTCTAAAGCTTGCGGTTGTGTCTCGGGCGAATGCATTGATTGTTAGTGATGTCCTGGGCCGCCTTCGCTGGATATATGGTTGAATGTCCACCTTGGCAATCCTGTCTCGTATAATAGCTTTTTCTTCGTGCTCAATATGTCTGCGTTTACATTCCGTAACCCTAGTATAAGACAGTACTTGTCTCTATCTTGTTTCTGTTACATATTTCTGCAATCTCTAGTGCTAATATCTGTCGCAGTGTTCCGTTCTCGTAATGCATACTTGATAGCTGTGACACTGTCGGACATCGCCCCAGTAGTTGTGTTTCCGAATTTTTCTGCATATAATTGTAGTACTAACTTGACGGCTCGTAGCTCTCAGACGTTCATCACATCAACTTGGAAAAGACCCCGGTGCATACTCATCCCAAATGGCAATCGCTATAGGGAAAGCGTAATACAACAATACCGATCATTCACTGGTCTTTTGTCTCTTTCAGGTAAATAATCGGTAACAGTGCTATCTTTAGACGATATTTGCTATTATTCGTCTTGTTCTAGAATCTCTTAGAGAGCTGGAACTTTTTCCGCCTTAAAAATGAGTGCATTGAATAAATACAGTCATCCCTCAGCTCAGTATCATGGAATTTAACGCTCCGATGCAAAATAGGTGTATTTCAACAGTTACAAACAACCAAGACTCGTTTCTCCATGTTTGCTCATCTTTTGCACACTACCGCCAACACTTTGAAATAAATAGTATTATGGCATCTTTGTTAGATGTTTCGTCACTCCGATTGGCGAGAGTGCTTGTGCTATGGTGCAGTTAGCCATAGATGACCCTGTCGATTGGGATCCGGCTAAATGCCGTACGCCTTGTCTGTCTGGGCCTGTTGGTGAGGAGCAGCGCTAAACGTAAAACTGGGCATGGAATGATATATTTTGAATGGTCCAAAGCTCCACGATCTTTATGTTCGAGATGAGATTCTGGGCAACCAATGTGGATGAGAAAAGTTATCGCCAGAAAGGTATACAATGGTTGGCTGTAATCACTTTTGCTAAACTAATTATGTAGCTGTGTTAAAGGGATACTGCGAGCTGTCTGAAGTTGTTTTTGTTATTGCGAGCCTTCGTGTCATCGTACTGTATCTTCTATGAGCTGCAAGTAGAGTTATTCACCAGCAACGACAGTCTAAATTGAAAGTCTTGTGAGTATTCGAAGTAAACGATGTTTAGGAATTGTCTAACGGGTATCCTTAGGATGTTAAATTGTGCCAAGTTTGCTCAGCAGGATCGCATCTGATAGGACATTACCCCTGGCTTGCCAGAGAATTGTGGCAAGCTCCGACGTTATGAAAAAGATTGTGCTGTTCAATCCTTTGTCTCTCGGGGACTATTGCAGGCGATATCTTGATTCAATCCATCCCGTCAGCGTATGTTCCGAGTTCACTTTCCTCCTTCGCGGAAGGCAACTGCTTGTAGCGGGTGGTGGCAATGAGATTACCTTTGAAGAGATTGATCGATTGGCTGATGCCAAGATTGCAGTCAAATTCCACGGTTCTGTTCCTACTTGGCCCTGTCATAGTAGGCGGCAGGTTCACAAGATTTACCTCAGTGGCGAGTGTAGGCGGATGGTTGCATGGGAATCCTGTGTTGTTAGCGAATGCAACGACAGTGGTGGACCCATTTCCACTTGACCGGCAAACGATAGAAGTTGAGAAACAGTGATCATTTACAGAGGATGGCAAGGCGGAATATCAAATCGGGGGAGTGCACAGTTTTTGCATTGAATTTGCGGTGCCTGGAAATCAATCAGTTGATGGAGCAACGTCCAAGGGTGTGGGTATCCCATCCAACAACGAAGGGTGTGTCATTGTTTTATATAGAATTTCTTTGTTTATTATCAGTAGTAGATAATCAGTCAGCCCTAGCACGGCGAAAGAAGAGCAGGCCGTTACTTGATAGAAAGATGTTATAGAAGTAGTAGGTGGAAATATAAAAGGTTTTTATTTTCGAGAACAAAGCGCGGCCTGGAGGGCCTAACTACATCCTTGGATTCTTCCATCAACTACTTGATCTTCGACTAGAACAACTTGTTATGCAAAATCCAGTATAACTATGAAATAAACCATTTTGGCTCCCACCAACCAAGGCAGTGGCTCGATGGCTTGAAAAGATCTGGCTGTCTGATGCTTCCTACATCTTAGAAAAGACAACTATATCACTCAGGCAGCTCTCATTGGGAAATTTCTTCAATGCTATTGTTCTTGCACATGATCTAAATTGAAAATCCTCACGTAGCGATGGTACATTTCTTATATCTTAGAAACCAAGTGTCCTCACCATCAATCGATCAAACGACCAAACGATCCACTAATTATATGTCTCTACAAGTCTGCTAGATATTTTGTAAAGGATGCTGCCTTTGTTGGCGACAGAAAATGGAAGTTTCGAGTACGATATTCAGTACCACACATACGTGGTTCACGAAAATATGCAAATGTCTAAAGCAGCACCCAGCATGTACGCTGTGCTACGCTGAGATCGCATGTGTCTGTACGCAAACGCTCAAACGCAAGTATGGGTAGATTGCATATGATTCCGACAATGTTGAGGGTGACATCACACAGATGAAGTTAGCTTTCTGAAAGAACTGCCTAGAGTCTAGTAGTAGAATGCAGATCTATTGTAACGGTCAAGGTTACATCAACTTTGTGGAAGAGTTTAAAAAATATAGCAGGCAATGGACAGGTTGAGATATCTGCTGGATAGATGGCTCCTTGGAGGCGTTGTTCAAGAAATATAGCACTGGATCCTCTTTGAAGGCAATACGTTGTTGGGAGTTGCTACGAACACTCAGGACTGGCTGCTTTAGGCAGTTCATGTAATCTCAGCAATGCGGCTACAAAATACTTCTTAATAAAAACTGACAGTAAATAAATGATAATGAAACTCCTGAGCGTCCGTAAATTGAGTGTCGTAAGTGGAGTGTCTGTAAGTAGTGTGTCCGTAAGCTGAGAGTCCATAAACATGAATATTCGTTTATAGCCCGAGTATTCATTCAGAAACTCGCTTTATAGATACTCAGAAGTTTCTTTACCGTTTGTTTACTATCAGCCTTTATTAAGAAGCTATTCTGTAATCGGCTTAATGGAGGTTACACGCATGTCCCTTAGCCGCTAGCCCCGGTGTCTATAGCGATTCCCAGTGTTGCTTATGAAGGAGAAAACATCTGGTCAGTTTGATCAATAGAGTTAATATTGCGGCTTTTTTCTCATATGTCAGTATAACTAACTTTAAGCCAGGACCATGCCGTTGACTCGGTATATTGCTTGTCTGACTGAAACAAAAGCTTCATTCGGGGTAAAGCTAATTGTCATATAGGTCACTGCATTATGTTTATACTGATCATATTAAAACAATAGCAGATGAATTACCTGTATTTAAGAAACCGGTCTATCGAGCAAAGCACCAGGCATATCGCCACTGTTTGTAGCGTATTTTCGTTCGAAGGTTTGATGCCGGTCTACAAGTACATTGCCATTGAAGGCTACAGTGATCGTTTTCGTACGGTTCAAATATGCATTTGAAGCCTTTCCCGAAGTGCCAACCACAGAAGAAGGAGACTCGATTTTGCGAGATCGGGGAAGAATACCAATGCGTCGTCTGCTTAAGCTAAACACGAGAAAAAGGATAGAGCCGCAAAGCCGGGGGTGGCTGGATTAGCTGGAATTTTGGATTAGCCATAAAAAAAAAAAAAAGAGAGACTGGGAAGCAAAGAAGCGCAAAATCTCCTAAAGGAAATGTATCAGGACCACGTTGAGAAGCAGAAGGAAAAAATGCGCCTTGTCGGCAAGGTTCTGATACGTGACCATGACGTTAAGATGGGGTGTGGTGTTAAAGAAGAGATTGGAAAGGGCGGGCAGAACGGTGGAGAGCAACCTACCTGACGAAGTCGATGTGTCGAATGTAAGATAAAGTTGTCTGTGTGATATCTGAAAATACAGTAGTTCGATTGTGCATAGGATTAAGCCAGTTGTTGTTTCCATAGCTCATGCCTAAAAGGGTAAAGCTGGATTTTGGAAAAGCGCCTCGGCGGATATTCAAAAGTTTTTTAGATAAAAGATCACCACCCAATCCAAAAGATGGCGAATAGCTATATAATGTCTAAACAACCCTAGCATTACGAATAAAGGCAATTGTTTGGAACAACTATTGTTGTTTGATAGTATAAGCAGTTTAAAAAAGAAGCATATATTCGGCCCAGAGAAAGGCTTTCAAAAAGAGGCAGTATTGACATATAGATACACAGAATTTATGTAAATTTTATACATTCTGGAGAACTTGACCGTCTTACTTCCATAATGCTGGATTGATCAGTTCCATCCCAGACACTGTATATAATAGACTTGCCTGGGATTTCTATGGTCGCTGCGGGGGGGAATACAATGGTACAGGGGTTCAACCCCAATGACATGGAAGAACATTGTACCTATCTCACTACGGAAAGCCGGTTACTGGTTGACTATTTTTCCTTAGGTAAAAAATAGCTAACGAGGAGCCGGCTTTCGTAGTGTCTGTTCATAGTTACGATCCGATCTATCAACCCTATTTAGGGTCTTAGTGACTTACTGTCGTCTTTTTCTTTATTTTTTACACTTCATGTGCCAATGCTATTTGGTATAATATACGAAAAGAGATGCCAACAACCGCACCACAGGAGCAATGAGAGCGTATGAAGCGTTTAAGTTATTTGATCTAGAGGGGTGGTAACAATCATTAACACTTTAAGCGCCAATTGAAACCTTGAATTTCCATGTGCACAAATCATGCAATAAGGCGTCAATCCATTTAGAGCACAATTTGCTGGGTATAAATGTTATGTGTTACAAAGAGGCAGTAGAGCTTAAATAAACAACACTGTCTAGCCAGCAAACAAATGTTACAGATAGGTTATGTCGTTTTTGCATATTGCATAGTATAAGCATTGAGATTCGCAGCAAAGTGCGGCAAATCATGCATTTATGATAGAAGCTTGCACAAACCATCCACGTTTATTGCGAGATTCTGCAGAATTAGTACGCTTTCCAAATTGACAAATTGGTGTTTAAAGTGTGAATGCTTATTCCCATCCCCCTAGATCTGATACCTTCAATGCTTCTCAGAAGCTTAATATGTTCACGATTCTCCTATGCATGTAGCTGTTGGCATCCTTTCGTGCATATTATACCATACTGCTTCCATTTTTTTGTACGCCTATAATCCTCCATCTTGGCAACATTATAGGCAATACAATTTCCTTAATGCGGTTATCACCGAGGTGAAAAACTATATAAACTACATCTATGTGAACTCTCAGTTGTAGTTTCTTAAGTTACCAGCTACCAGTTGTCTCCTTCGGCTCTATAATTTTCAATACAACAGAACGCTTTATCAAGAGTCACTCACATATCACCTGTCATACTAAACGGAATGAAGGTTACACTAGTAGCTGCCGCATTTACTTTGGCTCTTCGTTTCGGAAATGCAACACCGTCTCCATACTTTGGCTTTGATGTTGGTGGTCAAGATCTCGACATCGAAGGGGGAAAGTCTACGTTGAATGGGCCACAAGGTCCACTAACTCGAAAGGCAATTGATGAAATTTGCGGCTTATGCGGGCGTTGTGGTGAAAAGGCGGTAAACGGGAAGTGCTGCAGAGGGAATCGTCATGACGATGGTATATGCTGGTGTCAACGGGATGGATGGCATCCCTGCCCTGGATTGGAGGTCATGTCAGCCGACAAAAATTGGTGCCTTGCACCCATTCCTGGAAAAACGTGTGGCGGTCCCGGTCAAAAGCCTATCAATGGTGATTGCTGCCTCGGCGGACCAAATCGCCAAGGTACATGCTATATGAAGCTACCTACAAAATCCAAAGAAGAACTATATCAGATATGCACACTTGGTGGAGCTTGTGGCGAAAAGAATGTTTATGGAAGATGTGAGAGAGGAAACCTCCACGACGATGGTCTTTGTTGGTGTCGTCAGGAAGGTGGCGGATGCCCTTGGGGCGAAGTGAAAAGGAACGGAGGACGGTCATGGTGCGTGGTGGCGAAACCTGGAGTAAACTGTGGGGAAACCGGCAAAGATCCTATTAATGGTCAATGTTGCGCAAAGCGCGGTACAAACAATGACAAAAAATGTTTCGGCGAAACAATTCCTCAGTGCAGAGATTACCGTGACTGTCCTAGTAGAGAGTACGCTTGTTGTAGAAATAGAGGCATTTGTGCAAAATGGGACCAGACATGGTCAAGGACCTGTGGAAGTTAAGCGGGCCTGTAATGAGTTGGACATCGAGCCAATAGCAGGAAAGTGTGGTTTTAGCATTAGCTGATAGCTTTTATGACAATCTTGCTTTGCATCAATCCAATAAATACGTAATGCTGTGTCATAGCTGAGATTCGACAGCATACAATGAGACTAACGGTGCTGCTTACTTCGAAGATGAAAACTAGACCAGCAACTACTACAACATGGCAGAAGTATACATGAAACGTACATATTGTCTACTATATTAAATAAATAAGGGTTGCATTGCTTTCTGTTATATCTACTTTGACACTTGGCTTGGGAAATGCAATACCACCTGGATATCCTGACGTGGATCTTGGTAACAGAAATTCATTCAGACTGCGTCATTGATAAAACATACATTGATTTACTATGTTTCTTGTATTTGTTTGCGGTAATCACTAATCTGGCAGTTGCCGGAAAGAAGTCTGAGGATGTGGGTTTAACTTCCCAAGGCAAGCTTCATTTCTCAGATATAAACTCTCTAACTTTTCTACTGCTATCCTTTACACCTTTTCAAGCCGCGCATTGTGGTTGTAAGTTATGAGTCTGGAAGACTATTCCAATGAAGAAATTGATGAACTACTCAGACAACAATTGCCGCGCTCGAGGCCAAAAGAATAGAGCTACCAAAAGCTATCTTCGAAGACATGGACGAGGTTACCGAGTTTAAGAGAAGTGAAAATCCTAAGAAATTTGAAAAAAGTCTACCAGATTACACTATTGGAAACATTGGACACAGTGGTGTCAAGGACAAGTCCCAGCAATTGCTTCATTGGTACCAGACCAGAACAAGATCCTCTCGTTCCTAATTTCAATGAACAAACACAAAAGGTCGACACTGAGTGGCTACAGGGTAGCCCTAACAACTGTTTTCCAAGCAATTGACCCGAACAAGACGGCAATAGCCGACCAAGATCTACTACAACATTTTTTAAGGCAAAAAAGAAAACTGAGTTCGTGCTGCCAAGGACATCCGATGAAACCTACGAAGTGCAACCGGTACTGGAGGCTCTGAGGTCCTGAGGTCCCGACGTCCCCGAGGTCTCTTAAAAACGCTGCCAATCGCAAGGCTTCAACAAAAATTGGCGACGATTCTGGTTTTGACAGCGATGTGGAGGCTAAGATCGAATGTTGCAAAACTGCAATTCAATGACGTCAAAATGCACTATGAAACCGATGGTACACTGAAGGGAGCAATGATTGTGGCACGATTTGCCAAAGAAACGACGGGAAAAGTGTCACGACTGGGCGTGATAAAAGACACCTCTTTGTGTCCAATTCAACATCTAGAAGAAATCCGTACAAAACAAAAGCATGGCGCGATACGCTCTCGCAAGACCACAAATTATTTTTTGCATTCATCAATTCAGAAGACAAGCGAAAAGAAGGTGATGGTGACGCAGTGGCCCACTGGATACAAATGATTATGGCTATGGCTGGCGTCGATATAGCAAAATACAAAGCACACTCAGTGCGATCAGCGGCAAGTGCCAGTGCGGTGCTGAAAGGAACGAAGATTGAAGACGTCAAGAGATATGCCAACTGGAGTCTCAGGAGTGATACGTTCGAAAAATATTACTTTAGACCAAACAATTAGCTAAAACACGGAGCAACGATCAATCAAGTCGTTTTGTAGCCGGATTCGGAGAATGAACCCACATCCGAGGACGGAGTGAAGGCAACGAAGATTGTGCGAGGGGAACCGAAACACAATGTTTATTTTAACCTTAGCGCAACCTTAACCCTTTCCTGGACGTACTATTTATTGAATGATATTTTACGCTGCCACCCTCTGCCTACAAGCCCATCGCCGTCTCAAAGTACCTGTGACAATCCTTGACCCCATCTCGTTTGTCCTGAACCAACTTCCTACCCGCCAACCGCGCAAACCAAGCCAAAGACAGTACTGGCAAAACATGTGGCCCATTCTATGTGACCTCCTCAAGTCCATAGATCGCCTTACCCATCCACCAGAACAATTCTTAGAGGACCAGACTGGACCATCCACACCTACCACTGATTTCCTCCTCTGGCTTGCGCGACCCCTCACCTCTACCACTTCCCTACTTCCCTCTCCACCTGCCACTTGATTCCGATCCTTATCTTCTTTTCTTTCTCATTTCTCTCTCTTTTCTCTCTCTTTTCTCTCTCTTTTCTCTCTCTTTTCTCTCTCTTTTCTCTCTCTTTTCTCTCTCTTTTCTCTCTCTTTTCTCTCTCTTTTCTCTCTCTTTTCTTTTTCTCATCTTCTCATCTTTCCCTCTCCTTCTCTCTCTTCCCCAAGTCCCGCCCCCGAACAGATCCTCTAACCTTCATTTCTGCCCTAATACTATAGATCCCATTCCTCCCGCCTTTGCCTTTTTCCCTTTACGCTAAAGGGTTTTTTTTTCATTCTTTTCCTCCAAGATCGGGCTAGAGCGGACATGCTTAGTTAGCGACGCGCTCACGGTCATTATCAAAAGTTAAATAATAAAGTTTTGATCGATATTTTACGCTACTCTAAGATAAATTTTGCGTCAGGAAAGGGCCCAAGTTTGCGCTAAACATAAAATAAATATGCGTCATTAACAAATCAGTTTTACGGGAACTATATTTTGCTTACATTAACCTGCCCCTTCCGTGGGCGCAAAATTCACTCGAGTAGCATAAAAATACATTCATGGTTAGTAAATGGGAGAGTGTGGTTGACAACTTTTACTTACCCCCGAGGGGTATCCCGCCGCTCGTGCGGGCGGCCGCACCGCACCAAATCCATGATGGGTGCGGCCGAGGATAGAAGATATCCGGGATGTGACCCGGCATTGAGATTGGAAAACCCACCACCCTCCCTTTGATGAATATTCGGCTTGCTTACGTCTGATGGACTATGTAAAAAAAAAAAAAAAAAAAAAAATCGAAGTTAGGAGCCACAACGGCATTCTATCAATGTTTCGTTGCGCTACCGCTTTGCTGGAATTTCGCTTGTGTCTGAAACCACCTGATGTTTCAGATTGTCTTGGACGTTCT